>NQLW01000059.1:1050251-1114012 GCA_002312845.1 Kalanchoe fedtschenkoi
CATCCTAAACCAAGATGTTATACTTTTTCAGGGTCCCAACCTCAAGTATATTACCAGAGATGCAAGTAAATCTTTAAGCGGCATAAGCTGCATCAAGGTGTCATCCTTCTCAGGTCACCATCTATCTGTCTATCAGTTACTAGTGATGGAATTGAATCAGACGGCATAAGCTTTGTTGACAAGTAATCCTTGTTTGGCCAAGTTAGGTCAAGTTAGACTAAGTTAGACAAGTTAGGCCAAGTTAGGCTAAGTTAGGCAGAAGTTAGGCACATGTCGTATGTAAATGCCTATTTAAGAAGAGTAATAGATGAAGAAAAATATCATCTCTTCACAACACTTCACTTCTTGTGTCTCTCTCTTCCTTGTGTAATTTTTGTGTTTTTGGCTGGGATTCCGCCGGCGACGTTGTTAACGTTGTCTCTCCGGTGAATTTCTAACAAGCTTGGCTCTTCTCATTTTGTGAACATAATTGCATTTCTTTGGATATTTTGTTCGAGCCGAGCTCGAGCTTCGTCACTAAACGATGCTGCGCGTTTATGTTCAAGGCGAAATTGAGAGCTGAGCTCGATCGAACCTGCAAAAGTAAATTTGAGTCGCGTTCGGCCGTAGATGTTCGCCAAACCATGTAACAGACCTTCATGTACTCTGGGAGCTTATACAGCGCCGCAAGATCCCATCTGTTAAATCAGATGTTTCATGGATCAGCTTGAGCATCCTGTTATTAACTAGCTATGGACCGTACCAACAAGGTCTTGGCATAGTGGTCTTGGGTGTTGTCTAACAACCCCAAGGTCATGGGTTCAAACCCTGTTGGTACCGCATTTACGCTTAGATACGCTGGAGGTGCGCGTGAGCTGGCCCGCAGTGAGTATGGGCGTAACACTATCAAAGTGGAGGGGGTGTGCGCCCCCTGACCACCAAGGGGAAGTGGGGAACCACTATCGATCCCCTTTAATAAAAAAAAAAAAAAAAAAAAAAAACTAGCTATGGACCGTAGGTGTCTGGCACGGTTCCTGAAATATTCCAACGCTTCATAATTAATAAGCACCCCAGAGGCCTATCACGTCCAAATCCAAACTTATTAACATGTTCCAATTCCACCATTGCGACCACGTACAGACAAGCCGTTTACAATATTTCAGGTCCAGCTAATTATTTAGCGTATATTACATACTCTCTCCGTCCTCTAATACATGTCGTTTAAGGTTAATTTGAGTAGATTAATGTGAAATTAATGCTAGCGGTTAAACAAATTTAATAGGTAGGTGGTTAATAATTTTTTGAAAAAGTTCGTGCAAAAAGTAAAATTGGTAGATGATTATTGGTGAGGAATGTGTTCTTTATTAATTATGATAATGAATTTATTAATGTTTGACATTTTAAAGTAGTTGTTGATATTAAATACACATTGAAAATTGGTAAGTGACAAGTAAAAGTGGACAAAAAAAATTCGGTTAAGTGACATGTAAAAGAGGACAGAGGGGAGTAGTAATCCGACGAAGCTGACTGAGTGACTGGACTGGTTTGAGTGATCACCGTTTGATTTCAGTGCGCTCATCTTGATGTTGCAACTGGACCTTTTTGAATTCTAACGTTGCATGCTGAAGAAGACTCATGATACAATCAACTTTCTTGCTGTACTCCAGCCTCGGCATTCTTAATTAAATGCCGTGGAGCGCCAGTGCTGCTGACGCTTCTTTGCTTAAACCCGTCAGGGGTCGCCTTAGGCAAGAGCTTCTTGCCAACTCCTGAGCTTGAATCGAATTGGGTTTCATCTTTTACACCCAGATATGACGCGAAAAGTGGTGTAACGTAGAGGCCTGCCTGAGCTTGTTTTATAGCAGTTTTGTCTCAGCAATCTGAACATTAAGACAGTGGGGAAGAGGTCCTCAACGTTGCTGACTGTGTCAAATTGAGATAAACTATCTAACTGGATCCGGATTTCATAATCGGAGACAATCCAAGCGTTGGATAGTATCATCAATCAGCTGCATGACAGCAGGTGAATTTGTTGAAGAAGCAGCTAGGTTTATCCATCAGCTCCGTAACACACTAAAGACCACTTTCTCCATAATTTTCCACTCCTAACCAAACGAAAAAAAATGAGATGAAACTTTCTCTATACTTTTCTTTTGCTTCTCATGTCCCTATAACAAACAAATCCTTTGTGCTGCATGGAAAATATATGCTGTTGACAATTTAGATACTCTTTGATAATGAGCACTCATGGTGAGGGGAACTCAAAATGACTTTGTGGTGGCTGAGGCCCAACCCATAAAGATCATTGGGCATCGGTTGGCTAATTAGACCGTGGCCCGAATCCAAGAAATGAAAATGGTGCATCTAGAATGAGAGATGCAGTGCCCAACCCCACAATTGCATTTTCTGTGGAAAGGTGATCACACTATTTTGGAGCTTCAAGTTCAGTCTTCCCCCATGAGTTTCATGATATAAAAGTCCAACAAACTCGTCCTTGCGAGGAGAAGGTAGAGCTTTTTGCATTTCAAACAACCAAAATGAGGGTCACCATAGTTGTAAAGGAGCATGAGTTTGGCCTTGATGTCGCAAAAGAGGACTCCGTTTTGGACATTAAACACAAGATTGAACAGATATTAGGCGCCTCAACTGAGTCGCAGACTCTCTCGGTGCTCGGATGGGAATTGGTAGATGGCCTCGACATGGAGGACTATCCCATTGTCGTGGAAGGTACACGAATTAACTTGGTGATAAGGTCTGTTGAGTTTGATTCAAGAAATTCTGTTAAAATTCCACTGGTTATTAAATTCTCATCCAAAAAGATCGAAGTAAACGTTGACATAACAGATACAGTGAGAAGCTTGAAAGAAAAGATACACATAATGGATGGCACGCCTTTGAGAAGAATGGCTTTGTACTTCTTGGGAAGAGAATTAAGTGAAGACTACTGCAATCTAGTTGAGTATGGCATCAAAGAATCTTCAGAAATTGTAGTGTTTCTCAAGACATGGAACCGCACAAAGGATGATCCTCCTTGTGAAGAGCTGCTTAGTGTCGTGGTGCAAACCTCATCGGCTCTATTGGACTCGGCTAGATTCGCATTGGAGGTCACAGATTCGAGCACAGTAGGAGAGTTGACACAACTGCTTTTGTGTCGCCAGATTCTTCCTATCGATGATTACATATTTATACACAAACAAAGAATTATGCGAGACACATGCAGCCTTAGATGGCATGGAGTAGAAAATGGTGACTTCCTTTATGTCTTCAAAGGAAGTGTGTCTCATCAGAAGCAATAATAGATCACGACACTGGCTGTGTGTTTTTCTTTATAGTTGTATTTTTCTTTACAGTTTTTTGTGTTCATTGAAAAAAGATAAGTCTGCTATTACAATACAATAATGATCACTTCTTCTGCATATATTGCTAGACTCTACGTACTCTAATTCTATTCTAATGTTGTGTTTGGTTTAGGGAAATTAGGTATTAACGCCTGAGCATGGCACAGGTTTATTTATTTTATGAATATATTTTAGTAAAAATTTTGGTATCATAATATATTACTTATTTATAAATATGCAAGAGTCTCGGTCTAAAACTCGAAATCCAATTAATATATTTTTGAATCTTTCATATTTTGAAATTTTATTTTAGATTACATTTTTTGTAGTATAGCTCATAACTTTATTTTTAATTCCATTCTAATTTTATTTCTTGATGCCACAACATATAATTGATCGTGATTACGTTCAAAACTGCGTACACGGGCTTTTTTAGACGATTAAAAGCAAAATAAGGTTGTCGGGTATGACAACGCCCGCCGTCTTTGACCGACAGCATTTTCTCCCCTTCACCCTCGGCAGGCCCACTGCAAGGCTTCCTCGCTTTGCTGCTTCTGCTGCAAGTCCGCCACGCCACATGCACTACAAGGTTGTCTTATCCCACCGCTATCACTTATTGCCTTGCCCCGGCGATGCAACTGCAAACCCGCCCTGCAATTTCATAAAATTTGATACATATTACTCCAATATTAAGCACAATTTATTTTTTTTAGAGTATAACTTATTGATAAAGTCTACTGTAATATTGAGGTTAATATGTTAACAAGTTGACCGTATCTCTGCTAAAATTTTGTTAGATTACTTTGTTAGCTTTGAAATTTAAACATTGGTCAATTTTAGCTTGATTGAGCTTGCTCCAAAATTTTCGTGTTATTGGGTTTATTTGAACTGAATTGCGCATAATGGTTAGTCCAGCTTTCTTAATAAGATTATTTGAATTTATAATAAGTTTATGGGGTTGGTGGATATAAGATGACACCTTATATCAGTTATATAAGGGATCGTCAAAATATCATCATATTTAACTTCTTTTTCTTTTTTTGATGTTTTAGGATGTTAAGGCATAGTCCTAAATATCCTAAAATCTTTAAATCGTAAAAAACAAAATTAAAAACTCTAAAATATAAAAACCCTAAATCAAAGTGTCTGTAACCCCTAAAACCCGCCAAAAACAATAAAACCCTAAAAATGTGAAAATACTAAAATACTAAAACCCTAAAAATAAAATATTATAACATGTTAGAATCCTAAAACTCCTTAAAACTTAAAAGAAAAAGAGCAAAAATATGTTATTTTGCCTTATCCTTTACATAACTTATTTAAGGTGGCACCTCATATCCCATTTTCCCTAAGTTTATTTTAATTGAATTGCATTGTGTTTATTTCAAATGAATTTGATATTATAATATTTACCTTTTTGTAGATGTGGATGGTGGAGGTGCACATACAACTCTTAATTTATTCCGAACATCGAATCAATCAACTATCACTAGAACAAATTCAGATCTTTAATCACGTTTGTTTTTCTTTTCAATCATGTTTTTCAAACGTGCTTAATGCGGCCGTGATTAAAGATCAAGCACCAAGCGTGATCAAAGATCATGGATCTTTAATCACGTTTGGTGCTTAACAGACGTGATCAGGTAAATCATCTTTTCTTAAAATCATCTCATGAATTGCGTTTATTTCAGTTTAAGTCAGTTCAATCACATTTTAGCGAACTTATATACATGTATAAATATATATTAAAAGGTTGTATCATAGAAGGAGGAGGGGATGTTATTTTGGACGACATTCGATTTGATCACCAGTGTGGGCGGGGTATTTCACTACTACAAACTTGTATTTTTAATCACGTTTTTATTTGTTTTTAATCACGTTTGTTAAACGTGATTACTGCTCGCATGACTAGAGATCGAGTACCAAGCGTGATTAAAAAAAGATATCTTTAATCACGTTTCATATGTAACAACCGTGATTAAAGATAGTATCTTTAATCACATTTCAGATACATCAAATGTGATTATAGATCGTATCTTTAATTACACTTCAGTTATAACAAACGTGATTAAAGATAGCCTTCTTTCACTACAAGAAAAATAGTCACAATTGATATCAATTTCTTTAATTTTACACTAGTATTCGTCAAATAAGTAATAAAATTGGCAAATATTAATTTTTCTTTCCAACTTTGTTGATATTAATTATTATTTAGTTATTTAATGTTTCCCTAGTCAAATAAATAATAAATAATGAATCATAACAAAAAAAAAATTTAATTCAATAATGCAAAGAAATAAAATAGAAAGATCCAAATTTCATTGATTGTTTGTTGATCTAAACCTTTGACAATTCAAACAGAAAAAAGAAAAAATAACTTAATGAAATTCATCTTCTACTCCCCAACATTTGGTAGATCTAACACCCATCTAACACCTTCTGTTCCTCCCTACATATCACCCTTGATATATGATGGAAGCAGTGAACATCGAACGATGAATGTAGGATAAGATGATCTACACGATGATAGAGGTTATGAGGTTGTTGCTGCCGCTGATTAGGAACATGATGAGTCATACCTTTATCCTCATCCATATTTGAAAGGCGATAGAAAAGATATCAGGAATTCGCGTAGTGCAAGTCAGAGTAGAAGCAGTGAAAAAGTCGAGAGGCTGAGAGATAAAGAAAAATTTGAAGATTTGGGGGAGAATTTAAGCAGTGGAATGTTGAAAATTTTGGAGGGTGTTTGAATTTTTTTTATTACATTTGTAATTTTGGATCCCGCCAATCAATTGATCACATTTAATTTTAAGAAATGTGATTAAAGATATGATCTTCAATCACATTTATAGGTGACAGCGTGATTAAAATTGGAGTTTTAATCATGTTCCATTGGCCAAACATGATTAAAGATCCTCTATTTTTTATCACGTTTGATGGATCAAAAGATTAAAAATATCCACTATCTTAAATGACGTTTAGTTTTAAGAAACGTGATTAAAGATCATATCTTTAATCACTTTTATTAGGTGGAAGCGTGATTAAATATATCCACTATCTTTAATCACGTTTAGTTCTAAGAAACGCGATTAAAGATCCTATCTTTAATCATGTTTATTAGGTGGAAATGTGATTAAAGATAGATTCTTTGATCACATTTCATGAGTCAAACGTGATTAAAGATATTTTCTATTTTTTTATCACATTTGGTTCTAAAAACGTGATTAATGATCTTATCTTTAATCACGTTTCCTCTTAATAAACGAGATTAATGGTACCTAATCATAAAACACAATCATTTTTTATGATTTATTGATCACGCTTTTGGACTTGAGGCGTGATTAATATATTATAACATTTAAACACAATCCTTTTTTTCTTTTTTATATCACGTTTCTGAGTTTGAAACGTGATTAAAAATGAAACGTGATTATAAATATGCGTTATTTAAAATCAAATCTGTAGTAGTGTTTGAATTATCGCCTGTCTCTTTTTGTGTGTCAATGCAAGTTGTAATTCAAAATTTGTATATAATACAATATGAGATTGTTGTGAGACACAAATACATATGTTTGGTTTGTTATAACTAACAGAACTAAAGATTTTAACTTTGCATTTTAGACTATCAAGCTTTCATTGTGTTATATGTATTACGTGGATATTCATTACAACACATAAATGTTAGAGTGATATTTGTACACTTGTTAAAGGACTTTATATTTTTACAATTTTAACAAATATATGAGACGTTATTATATAGCTCTCATTTGATGTGTATATGATGAATTTTTTATGACGTCTGAAATTTTTCATAGAGTTAGTAATGGATTGTGTATTACATCTGAATTTTTAGTTGGAAGTTGGGAGGTATGTGATGGAAATGGAGTGGTTACGTCGTATGAGTTTATGTATTAGTAATGGATTTTGTATGACACCTGAACTTTTTCATTGATTCATCAAAGTTTCTTTTTATTCTTGTACATTTATATTTCTTGAACTTTATGTATTTCTCCTTCATTTTGGATGAACATAAGTACTATTTTCTGAATTTTTATTTCACTAAGGTTATATATACATGCAACTGTCTAAATTTTTATCTGGATGTTCGTATTTATGGATGTCTGTACTTAATGGTGCAGAGTAATAAGTAATTGCCGAATATAATTATTTATTTCTGAATATTTTATCACTGATGGTATTCTATGTATATGGATATGTCTAAACTATTATTGGGATACTCATAAGGAATCCATAGTGTCTGAATTTTCATCCAGATCCTCATTTTTATGGATTATTGTACTTTATGGCATAGAGTAATAGCTTTTGCAAAATAGTATGAGCATTAGTATAATACCCAGTATTGGCCGAATGTAATTATTTATTCATGAATGATTTATCCACGACGGTCTTCTGTGTCCATGGAACTTTCTTAACTTTTATACATTTCTTGTAAAAAGTTCAAAAACTTCTAATGTTGAGAGACAACAAATATCAATAGCTGTATCTTTATCAGAACTTGTTGTCCTCATCGGAGCAGTCGTTTTTCCATTTCAAGAGCTGTAATTGACAAAGTTATCAAGATTAGTTGATGCTTTTAAATACATATAGTGAAACAGATTCACTCTAAACCTTCACAATATTCATTAAAGTTCAGACATTTCAAATGACATTAACTTACCTTCTCAGCACTCCACAAACTAAAGTTCAAATGTGTGTAATACAAAAAATACCTTCTTCAATAAATGTATTTGGCGATCCATAGTGTTTTTTTATCTGCTATCTTCATTTTCTTCTTCATGTGCAGTTTCTGTATTGTTGTTGGTACAACTAAGATTGTGATATTAATATATGAAATGATGTGTAGTTTCAAATCATCTATTTTATTTATAATTACTGTTAATTAAAGTTTAGAAAGTACAAACATATCATTTTCAGTATTGATGTCTCTACAATTATATTGAAAATATCAGTAAATTTACTAAAATAATTAAAATAATGATTTTCTTTGCACTAGCAGTAGTGGAAGACATTAATTTTATTTTGTATCACATTTGCTTATCATTTATACAATAGTTGGATTTATGTGATGTTTTTCTAACATTATGATTGAAAATTATTACAACATGATTTATCACTAAAGTAGTCAAATGTGATTACTCTAAGAAAAAAAATAACAAACGTTAACTACTTGGTAAACTTCTAGGGTCGAAGTTCATTCACTACACTTATCGAAATTGATATATGTTTGTGGAACAAATATTAGACACCAAAGTACAGACTGTGAAGTCATGACAATGTTCAGACAGTAACATTCAGAAAATAATATGCAATTACTATGTTCATTCAAAAAGGATCATAGATATGTTCGTCGCCCAAAGATTTGACGCTAAAGTACATATAGTAAGGTTCAGACAATGTTTACTCATTTAAGTTCAGTAAACCAAAATTTCATAAACTAAAGCACATACGTCATTAAAATACATATGCATGCGCACTCACATCAAATTCATATGAAAGTTCAGACTAAAGTACAATCTATAAAGTTCAACCATTAAAGTTCACACACATGTATTGTTATTTCAAATTCATGAAAATGTTCATATACACTAAGATGAATACAAAAGTTGACACACATACATTGGAAAACCAAAGTTGATTTCAAAAATATTTTTAAGTAAGCAACCAACTAGACATCATTTCTTTGAACACCAAAGACGACTGATAGCAAAGTTCAGAGAAAATACAACATGTACCCATTAGCACACTGACACACTCAAACAATAATTTATATTAACAATATAAATATATTATCGTGGAAAAAATATTAGACACTATAGTATTTACTATGAACTTCAGACAATGTTCAGACATTACCATTCAGACAATAATATATAATTACTATGTTCATCCAAAAAAGCACAAACATATATTTGTCGCTCAAAAATTTGACACTAAAGTACATTACTCGGAGAATTTCATATAATGTTTACTTGTTTAAGTTCAATAAACCAATAGTATAGAGCTATAGAAGATGTTCTATTACCAATTTCATTTGACTTTTCTTGCGACAGTTGGATGTCGTTCTGAGTTTCATCTGTAAGGTAAATAAATTATCAAAGTCTAACAGTTATGAACAACAGTCATTTTTTTTTGCAAACCCTAATGTAAATTTTTTTAGGCAAGTCATAAAGGAAACCTTAATGCAAAATCCAAAGTCACATTTCCCAGAAATAACCATTATATTGCCTAGCAATGATTATTGTAAATCAGATTTAAACTCATAAAGCTCAGCCAAAGACACAATAAAACAAATATACCACATAAAAAAGTAGAGAAGTTAATGTAGAGAAGAATGCAAACCGTCTTCGAAAATCTACGTTTTAGAATAACCATTATCGATTCTTTAGGAAAGGCGAAATACAGAGGCGGATATGAAAGTGCTTATTCAAGGTTGGGAGTAGGAGAGAAATATCCCGACTGTAATGATGTTTCTTTAGGAGTCGCGTTTTTTCGTTGATTTGATACGCCTTTTCAAATCTGACACACGAATTGTCTCTCAAATGGAAGATAAATTTGCCCCTACTTGTTCAACCGAACTTCCCCAGCGTTCCACATGTTCCAATCCATGCAAAAATTAATATTTGCAATATGGGTTATAGATGTGCTCATTTTGACACACACAATTTAATTGTCTTTTATTTTTATTTGATTTTAGGTAACATTAGAAGAGGTTGTGATTATGACGAATTTTTTTCTTAGTTGAATTTAAAAGTTTATCTACTTTGAGTTATGATTTGGAAGTTGAGAAGAACAATTTAATAGTGTTTTTTTATTTGATTTTAGGTAACATTATAAGAGGTTGTGATTGTGGTGAAGTTTTTTTGTTAGTTGAATTTGAAAGTTTATCTAATTTGGGTTGTGATTTAGGAGTTGGAGAATTTGGTTGAATTTAAGAGTTTAATTTTAGTATGTGTAATAAAGTTTCTCTTGACTTGATCTTTTCCATGGACCCATATTGTCAGCTTCAAGCTCATCTTCAGTGTTATGGAAACCATTTTCACTCAATGCTGGCTCGTCATCTCTTGGACGTTTCTCACCAATTAAATAATTTGATATATTACGAAAATGAATAATCTGTTTGATCTGACATTCTAACCCTAATATGTGAATTTTTTTGAAAGGCATTGTTACAAAAGGTTCTCATACTTTTTTCCGGCAATGTCACAATTTTTTTGCTATTGTTAAAAAAAATTGGAAAAAATTGTTTAAATTTATAATTTCACCTGTTTTAGAAAAAGTGGAATAGTTTTTAAAATTATAAAACATGTTTCACTAAATATAGTTTACAACATCATCGCTTTTGACCACCCTACAAATCCGATTATGTAAAATATGAATCATAATTACAAATATGCATATGCATGTAATTACAAATGCATATTTGAACATTTACGTTTAATACAAGTTTTAAATAGCATTTCGAGAATTTATTTTAATGCATGGAATATCTGACTCTTCACCGTAACGCCCTATATAGTTAGAAAATGCACAAAAAAAATGTGAATATTGTTGAGTTTTGAAAACACATTTATTTCAATATATTCATATGAAATGTGCTATGAAACTTTCTTTTTTTGTATATCAAAACTGAGACTTGAAACTGCCCCACAATTTCCCCCAAAAAAAAACTTATTTTCGGATGAATTTGCTTCTTACTTTCGGAAGTTTTTTGAAATTATGATCTGATGTGCTTTTCAGAGTTATTGCAGATGGATTTCGAGAGATTCCTTCAATTTATTTTCAGTTCTTGAGATGGTGTTTTTTAGATTCAAGACAATAAAAAAACAAACCCCCAAAATTACTCTGATAAAGGCCCGATATGCATGTCAAAGATGACATAAACACATGCTAACTTCACATAATCCCACATGCAAATTGTCAATACTTAATTGTCCAACCTATTTTCAATACTTAATTTGATAATTTTATTTGCTATAATTTCATTTTCATTTTCCAACCTATTTGATACTGTTGAGAATTTCGACTAATTTACAGGAAAGAAATTAATAAATAAACACAAAATTTAACGAAACTTCTTTATAGATATTGTTCAACTCTGAACACTACCTCGGTGCACCACTTATATTGATTTGAAATTTGAAATATATGGCTGAATAAGTGATCCCCATGGATGAGTGGGAAAGGAACTTTGGATTTAGCTCCTCTTACATAAAATGATGAAATGAATTTAGCTCCTAATCCTCAGCACCCACAAGGTGGTGACTGTCTAACACATCAGGTGAATTTAGCGGCTACTGCACACCGCGGCGGCGATCACAGCGGCGCTAATCTCATACTTCCAACTCAGAACTTGCGGTTTACATCATGCGCGATCGTCTCTTCTGATTATGATGACCCAATTGATTATTATATTTTTCATGTAACAAAATATTTATGTTGGGTCGAAATATGTAATTTGTCTGTAGAGAAATTTTTGGCAAACATTGTTTGGACACGCCAGTAAGGAGTGACGATTTATTATTGGTTTTGAAATTTTTTTAGTATTTTAACATGTTACGTGATTAGTCAAAATATCACGTTACGGCTCCGCATTGGTGTGTCTCATTATGTTCACCTAAAAATTACTCTTATTTGAAAGGAGCATAGAGAAAAAGAAATATATAACTTTGGTGATAAGAATAATTTGAAATCTTTTATTATTTCAAAAAGTGCCAAAAATATATAATTTAATCACTTCCTTTTCCCTCTAAATATGGTGTCTCAATATTTTTATGAGTAACGAGATTTAGCTTCTCGGAGAATTTTTCTTATTGGTGCAAAACTATTAAAATATATAATTCTTTTTGTCAATTGATGTTTCAGACAATACAAAATTACACATAAGAAATATTAGATTATTTCGTAGTCACTAATTTACCTTTCATTTCTATTATTTTATTTTATTGTATCAAACTGATTAATGTATCCTTATTACAATATAATTCAACATAAGATAAACATAAAGATATTTAATTAATTTTATCAGCTCAAGTGGTCAAATTTTCTACCGTGCCAATGAGAATCTCTTTTATATTTTTATTTTGCATTAATTTGTACATTTTTTATCATAGAAACACACAATTTTTTGGAAAAAAGACTTATCTTAGCTTATGATTTATGGAGTACGACTCACTATGATGGAAAAGAGTCACCACTACACACAAAATTGAAGCTGACACATGAAAGAGAAAATTTGGATGAAACTCAGTAATACTAAAAACATGTCGATGAGGATGTTTTACATGATTGTCATTAATGTAGGAGGATGCTGAATATTCATATTGAGGGAAGAAATATTGAATGTGACCAACAATGATGAAGATCGAATATCGACCTAGTGCGATTGAAAATGAATATACAAATGAATGAAGCTGAAGAATTTTAGAAATTTAAGATATGAGAGTATTTGTTGAGAATTGATTAGATTTCTAAAATTGATGTGTTGTTCTTATATCTTGTTGGATGATTATGTTAAAAATTCAATCATGGAAAAAGAGGTGAAGTCTTCCAAATTGTTGAATGGCATGAACAAGAAGATGAAGAGGACTTCTCAGATTTAGAATCTACGTGAGTAGATATTGATGAACATGCGGATATTTTAAAATTCTAGCTAGTTAACAAAGGATTAATGTGTTGCTCTTTTATCTTCTTGGAAGATAATGTGAAGATTTCATTCCAATCATAAGAAAATGTGTAAAGTCTTCTAAATTGTTAAATGGAATGAACAAGAAGATGACTTCTCAAATTTAGAAGCTCCGTGTGAAGATATGGATGAACATGTGAATTTTTTAAAATTGCTAGATTTAATGATACGAAGATTTAGGGTAAAAGAATCAGCTCATATATAAAATTGATTAGAGCTTGAAATTCTATTTTAGATAGATTACTAAATTATTATTTTGATAGGATGAAGTAATCTTGTTTGATTTAGTATTAAAAGCCATATAAATAGAACTGACAGTTTGGAATAAAAGATTGGAAGAAACTTGAAGAGACCGATGATGATTTAACATGAAGATAAAAATTTATGAAGAATTTTAAAAATTATAATTGAGAGATGATTTATTGAGAATTAACTAAATTGCTAACATTTATTATATGTATTTTGTATGTTATCCATCATTCGTTGATTGCATGCTTATTCCAATATGATGCTCGAGAGAATGCATTAAATGGTAAACTCAATAAGTAATATGATGTGTTCTCATTTGGAGTTGTGGTTTTGGAGATGATCATCGGAGTGAAGCTATTAGATTCAAGCAAGTCTAGTTGCATGGGTGAGTCTCAGGTCATAAACGGATCTTGACAGTTATAGTTGTATCTGTAAATAATATTTATTTGAGATGTTCCTTTAGGCTGTGTTTGGTTTGAGGAAAGATAGAGGAAAAGGAAAGTTAGAGAGAAAATGAATCTCTCAATAAATCCATTTTATTTTATCCTTATTTGGTTTGAGGTGAAAAATTTGGTAGAAAGTACTAAAACACTCTTTAATTGAAACAAATTTTTCATCCTATTTTTCATATAACTTTCCATTTAGTTTTCCATCTTCGATTTTCTCCAAACCAAACAAATGATTTCTTCTCATTTTCCATCTAATTTTTCTTTCCACCAAATGTTTCCTAAACCAAACACACCCTTAGATTAAGAATAAAAGCTTGGGAAAGGTGCAACGTGCACATGTTTTTGTTTTCCTATGGAGTTTATACTCATAATTGAAAATAAATTTGTTAAGTAGATTTGTGTGTCAAATCATTATTTCTATAAATCTGTTTTATAAATCTTTTAGCCATATTGAATATTTTTTTCATACAATTTTGTACATAAGTTCCGCGTATCGTATTACACTTAAATATTTAAATATTTTTTAATGTACATTGCAATGATTATAAAACATTGAAATATAAATTATAAACGGTGTTTATAAATTTATAGCGCCACAAAATTAAAGCCCCACCCAGTTTATTTAGGCTGTGTTTGGTTTGGGGAAAATTTGGCGGAAAGAAAAATTTGATGGAAAATTAGTAAAATCCATTATTTGGTTTAGATGGAAAATAGGAGGGAAAGAAAATTAGATGGAAAATTGGATGGAAAATGTGATTCTACATATATTAAACAAGTTCAATGTATCTTAAACAAATAGCCATTTTTTGAACAAATATAATGTATTTCATCAAATTCAATGTATGAAATGATGAAATGTTGATTTTTTTTCTACCTATTTTTCATAAGACTTTCCATGATTATGAAAAATGAAATGGATTCCCAACAATTTTCCTTGATATTTTCTTTATGAAACCAAACAAAGGAAAATTAGATGGAATACTTCAAATATTCCATTTCCTTTCAATTTTCCCTCAAACTTCCATTTCCACTCAATTTTCCTTAAACCAAACACAGCCTTAAGATATCCTAAATCTTATTGACAATGCTTGTAACTTCAAAGCGTCGTCGAAAATATTCGACATAACATAAGACACTGTTTATAATCTAAAGCGTCGTCTAATATCTAAACTTTACACGGCACTTTTGAATTGCAAGCGTCCATTCCCTCCCTTGAGCGCATCACATTTGCATGATAAATTAGAAAAACATAAATTGATATTCAAATTGAAACAAAGCATCACGTAAAATTAATCATCTGACATACACCCCTTTCATAAAGCTTTTCTTTCGTTGGAGATGCGCTTAGACTCGTCCAGTTGTAGTAGCTAAAGCACCTAATTACGAAAAATTATAAAAGATTGGCGGATTAGGCTTGATAGAAACTGTGTTAAGAGAAATGCGCGCTTAGTAATGGAAGCATGGTTAGCTTGAGTGCGGCATTTAGCAGTAAAGAGACACAGCACGCGACATGTAAAAGATCGCATTTTCCACAGTAAAACTAGCATACAAATTCCCAATGATAGTTGAAGCCATGACATTTGAATCGATTGTTCACTTGAGAACCTGCATTAAAACCGGAACTGGAACTTGCAATGTTGCTCGTGAAACTTGTTTTTGGTACTCCAACATAAATCTGACCACCAAAGTGTTAGCCTATTGACTAAGAGTATTGCTGACCCGCAGTGAGTATGAACATCGACATCAAGATGGATTGTAAAAAAAAATTCCAACCATTTTCAGAAACCACAATGATTCTAAACAAAAGAAATACCGCCTTACAGCTTCACCTTGCTAGTGCTGAATATATACAGAAGGGACTAAAAGCTGTTGAGTATAGTGATATTATCTCACATCGCTCAAGTTGAGCTCAAGATTGATCCTAATATATGATTGGGCTCCCTCATTCATTGTCAATTGATTTTAAGTGTGGATCCGACTAATCTACGTGGTATCAGAGCGAGTTTTGGCCGCACTCTTTAGAACATGCCCGTGACCGTGTTACATCGCCAACTTGAGGTCAAGATTGATCATAATATATAGTTGGGCTCCCGCACTCAATGTCAATTGGTTTTGAGTGTGGATCCGACTAATCTAGAAAAACAGATCGTGTTTTCTTGCGACGGTGGCTCCAAATACTTCAGTCACGTCAATACCTTTTTCCTTAGTTCCATTGGGCAACTTCCAGTCGAAGTGAAACAACAGCTGCGCCAGAAAGAACTCGACGTTGGCCACGCCAAATGATATGCCAGGACAGATACTCCTCCCAGCTCCGAAAGGGATATACTCAAAGTCATTGCCATTGAACTGATGGAGCTATTCAGAAATCTCTCTGGTATAAACTCCTCCGGGTCTGCCCAGTATTTGGGATCTCTCGCCAGTGCCCATCCATTAATTATGACTCTTGTTTTGCTTGGAACTTCATACCCACCAACGACACATCTTTCGCTGTTTTCTCTTGGAATAAGTAACGGTGAAGGAAGGTGCAGTCTCAGAACTTCTTTGACAACAACCAAGTAGAGAATAGAGATACGTCAGTTTATGACTTTCTGACTCATCCACATCTCCATTTTCGTCGAAAACCCGCCTCAACTCTTCTTGAACTTTTTCCGTCTCTCTCGGGTTCTTCAATAATTCAGACATCGCCCAATCAACAGTCCTCCGCTGAGGTCTCGCTGCCAGCGGCCAGTACATCCAATATGACTGCTTTGATGTGGCTCTCCTGCAACGGAAAATCAGCGTCATCCTTGAGCCTTAAAAGAACATGGACCAAGTCTTCATTCACATCCAATAAACTTGCAAAGGTTTGCCAATTCCTCTCCTCTGATGGGTCTGAGTGACATAACCCGCCTCGCATTGAGAAGCTCCAGGGCGCAGATCTTGCGCATGTGCCTCCAGTAATCGCCATATATGGCGCAAACGCAATATTCTTCAAATCGTACGTTATGACCCTTGAACTTATAGTATGGGGCCTTGACGCAAACTTGATGTCATGCGTTTTCATCACCTCTTTGGCCATGTCAGGGGATGATACAACCATGGTCGAAACTTGCCCGAGTTGTAGGTGCATCAGCGGTCAATATTTATTTTCTAAGTCTCTCAAGGCACGATGAGGCGCAGAGCTTGCGAGCTGGTGTAAGCCTCCATGGTCCCGGCGGCAAATTTGAACTTGTGGGAGAACTCGTCACCATCTTTGCAACAAAGAAGATTAACAGGGCGGCGAATGTAGAAATTATGGCAAGGGAGAAGAGCTGAAACTCCTCCATGAATGCGTATAACAACTTCAGATTATTTCAGATTCAATGATGCTCGACAGTATGTAAGGTTACCGCACCATTTTCTTCACTACAGAGTTAAAGAGCTTCTATATGAATCAGTGTTCTTAAAAGGCGTTAGGCGGTCCTAAGCGGTTGATTTGAGACCTAACGACTAATCGGTTAGGCAGAGATTAGGCGGAATGATTACTCGGATGTTTAGCAGGTACTATATATATTAATATATTAATGTAATATAAAATATGTAATTAAAAATATTATATTTAAATATTCAATTTAAAACATGTTCAATCATAGTTTAACACTATTCTTATAAGTAAGAATATTTCTCCAATATTTTGAATGAAACCTAACAAGCATAACTTCCTCAATATTATAAGAACTTTGGGACTTAAATTGTATTTTTTTAAACTCGAATTTAACAAGTAAGATCAAATTACATTACACTTTGGACCTGTTGGGGTCGAATTGTATTTTCCTAAAACTACAACAACTTAAATTGAATAAAATAGAAAGTCTCCTTCTTCTCCAAAGTTATATCATTTTGCGCACATAAAGTAAACGAAGTCTTTTGATAACCAAATGACGTAATTTTTGCAAACAAATCTAAGTCTTATAATAATATTACGTTTAGAATGTAATGGTAAATTTTAATTTAGAAAATCAGTCCAATTTTTTTTTCATTGCACCCTTTTTGGATTTCTGACCGCAATTGGGTAAGCGGTGATAGTTCAGGGCCCCTTTTGAATTTTTCTCCTAAATATTAATATGATTGAATCGAGTAGACTTCTAAAGTGGAGGTTGTGCTATGTGCACTGCTGCGTGAATAGTACTTATTTAAGCTGTGTGGATGCGATGTCATTTTGGTGATATAATAAGGTAGAGGGAGTGTATTATTTTTGTCCAAACTTGTTGAACTAAATCGAAAATAGGGAAAATGAGCCACATGGTACTTGTGACAGATGCACAACAGAATTCAATAACACTGATTTTTCCCAGAATATCTCTTTGCTACTCGCTTCTTTTTCGTTCTCCTTCCGATCGTACTCTCGTTGAAACTCCGGCACGCTGGATGCTGACATTCTGCATGGTATTAGAGCCTTTTGAAGGACTTCAAGAATTATAATCTCAAGATCTTGGAAGTAGGATGGTTGAAGTTTCATAAGATGTATAGCGAACCACTCATGCTCCGTCCGGCGATGATCCATATCACGTCGGGAGTAATGAAGTAACTGGAGTAAGTATCGTCAGTGAGGTGTTAACTGAACCACAAAATTACACAAAATGGAGACGATCAATGGAGATTTCAGTCTCGACAAGATCGAAATTAGGTTTTGTTTGAGGCGATTATCCGAAACCGGCTTATGCGAATTTACAGTTGAAATGGTAAAAGTGTAATGACGTGGTGATGTCATGGCTGATCAATTCAGTGTCTAAAGGCATTGTCGGGACAATACTTCATTTGAAGGATGCCATGACGGCATGGCTAACATTGAAAGTTCATATGGGAGGCTTTAATGAATGTTTGGATTGGAAAGAGACATAGGAAATTTCACTCAAGGAGATCTTTCAGTAGCAAGCTACTACTAGAAATTGATGAACATGTGGGAGGAACTTGATGCACTGGAAGAATTAGTGAGTTGCAATCATGGAGAAGAATGTAAGTGTTTTGCCTACATTCTTGAGAAGAACAAAATAAGGAAGGTAGTTCAGTTCCTTATGGGCATTAATGAGTTTTTTTGTCTCTCAAGACTCACATTTTGGCAATCACTCATTTACCAAATTTAAATGTGGTGTACGCTATGTATGGCACTCCATAATGAAACACAGAAAAACCTCACCAAGATGTCTTACAGTGAACGTTTAACAATGTATGCACAAAACCAAAGTCAGCACTATGGAAAGAATATGAACAATGTCATGACAACTATCAGAATAGAGGAGGAAATGTTGGCTAAGGAAATGGATGAAACAAGCAGAACAAAAAGAATATGTTTTGCATTCATTGTCAGATGACAGGACATACCAGAGACATATGTTATAAGTTGGTATGATATCCACCAGGATATAAATTCTACAGAGGCAAACCTAATATTCTCTAGTCTTCGCTCGAGAAAGTCCAAATCGCCAACATCACACTCGCACCGGCTACTATTCTTCTACGACAACTCTCCGATCTCCAGGTCTTTGATCGGTTGCGACGACGGCGTCTTTCCACCCTCTATGTTCTCGATTGACTGAAACTGTGTTGGCCTCTCTCCGCTCCTAGGTTTTCGATCGACGATGGATGTGGACTTGTGGTTGATTGCTTGACGTTCTCTTCTTCACATCACTTAGAATATAGGTCCAATTTTGGGGCTAAGTACGGTACTTCGATCGGCTTTCCTGAGGTAAAATTTCTAACTTTTTTATTTTGTAGAATTGTTAAGATGGTCTAGTTGTTCTGTTTTGCTGCTGAAATTTAATTTTTTTTAGTTCAGAATCATTATGCTCCCTATGTTCGAAGTGTGAAATTGGTAAGAAATTGGTTGTCCGAAGTCCGATTATGACTTTATGGCTGCTCAGTGGCTGTGATTTTTTTATCTGTTGTTTTTGGTTCCAATTGTTGTGAATGTGAGCTTTGTGCGTTGTTTGTAATAGGCTATTGTTGATGCAGGTGGTGTGTATGAAAAAGTATAGAAGTATTCAATCGTATTGGAACAATTATGATATAAGTAACAAGTCACAGAAAATCTCGACATCCTCTTGCCAACTATTAATCAAGAAATAGAGGACATTAATCACGACGGTGAAGACCGAGCTAATGTATCTAACATTCAAAGTGCTTATGAGGTTGAAGTTGTTCCACATGATTCGGGATTAAGGGTGCCTATCTCATCTTATCTTTTAAAATATCAAGATGAAATTCGAAGGAAATTCGTTGTTTTAGGACCATGTCAACCTCGTACTCATAATTTTCCCCAAAAAGATCATGGAAGCAGAGGTAAGCGTCGCTTTTTTATCAAATGGTTTGATAAAGATGATTAGCTGGAATATAGTATTGAGAAGGATGGAACCTTCTGTTTTGTTTGCTACTTGTTCAAGGACAGAACAAGAAATGTTGGTGGTGATGCTTTTGTGAATAAGGGATTTGATCGTTGGCATAGATCAGAGGCATATGTTACACACATTGGGGGTATTGGTAGTGTTCACCATCAAGCTAATGAGAAGTATGAGTTGTTTAGAAATCAGAAAACGTCAATTATGGAATCTCTGAACAAGCAATCTAGTGAAGTAGCATGACTTTACAAATCTAGATTGTTGTATGTATCGAAATGTTACGCCAAGGATTGGTTTTCGTGGGCATGATGAAAGTGAGAGTTCAAGAAATAAGGGTAATTTTCGTGAACTTTTGGCATGGCTCGCTGAAATTAGTGATGATGTGGAGAAGATTGTTTTCAAAAATGCTCCTCGTTATAATCAAATGACGAGTGGAGGAATCCAAAAGGAGCTTATAAACTCTTGTGAGAAACAATAAAACTCATCATTGAGGAGATAAAGGATGATTTTTTTGGGATACTAGCGGATGACTCTAGTGATACTTCAGGGAAGGAACAATTGGCTCTTTGTTTGCGCTACATTGATAAGAAAGGAAGATTAAATGAGCAATTTTTGGGTATTGTTCATGTTGAGAACACCACTGCCGTGTCTCTTAAGAGTGCGATACAATCTTTACTTATGGAGCATTCGTTGAGCATGTCCAAAATTCAGGGACAAGGTTATGATGGAGCAAGTAAATATGAAAGGTGAGATACATGGACTGAAAACACTTATTATGAATGATACTCCATCTGCTTATTACATTCACTGTTTTGCTCATCAGCTGCAATTAAGCCTCGTTGTTGTTGCAAGAGATAATTGTGATTGTACATGGTTATTTGAGCAACTTAGTTATTTGTTGAGTGTGATCGGAATGTCTTGCAAGCGTAAGGAGATGATTAGAATGATCCCAGCTCAAAAGGTCGCAGAAGCCTTAAACTTGGGTGAAATTGATAGTGGAAAAGGATTAAATCAAGAGCTTAGTTTATCGAGGCCTGGTGATACACGTTGGAGATCTTATTATAAGACCATTTTGAATGTTATAAGTTTATATCCTACAATCATTAAGTTCTTGTTACAATTGGAAAAAGTGCATCCAATAAGGAGGATCGTGTCAAAGCTCAACTCGTGTTGTATTCATTGGAATAATTTGATTTCATATTTATGGCACATTTGATGCTCTACATTTTTGGGTACACAGATCAGTTGAGCAATGCTTTATAGAAGAAAGATCAAGACATTATCAATGTCATGACTCTTGTTTCACTGACGAACAATTACAAAGTTTGAGGAATTATGGTTGGGAAAACTTTCTTAACAGGGTGATTTCATTTTGCAAGAACCATGAAATTGAAGTTCCTGATATGAATAATTATTATGTTCCTCATGGAAGACCGAGGCGATTCATCAAGAAAGTAAAAAACATACACCGATTTAGAGTTGAGATGTTTCTAAGTGTTATTAATTTACAAATTCAAGAGCTTAACAATCGGTTTGTTGAGGTAAATATGGAATTACTTATTTGCATGGCTTTTTTGAATCTCGCGAACTTTTGCTGCTTTTGACAAGTAGAAGATTCTTAGACTTGCTGAATTTTATCCCCATGATTTTACCAAGGTTGATCTCCTGGAACTCGAGTTTCAACTTGAAATGTATATAGTTGATGTGAGAAATGATACCAGATTTCAACAAGTGAACGATCTTCGTGGCTTATCTTGCATGCTTGTTGAAACGAATAAGAACAAGACATTTCTATATGTGTACCTGCTTCTAAAGCTAGTATTAAATCTTCCAGTGGCAACGACAAGTGTGGAAAGGGCATTTTCAGCTATGAGTTTTGTGAAGAGCAGGTTAAGAAATAGTATGGGTGATCAACTATTAAATGATAGTTTGGTCACATTCATTGAAAATGACATTTTTTTACATGTTAGTGATGAAAGTGTATTGCGTCGTTTTCAGAATATGAAAACTCGACGGATTAATTTTTAGGACTTTGTATTTAATTTTCCAATCTCAAACATTTTAGAGAGTTCCAATGTATTTCGACTCAAGGATCATGTGTAATTCTGTTTACAATATTTACACATGTAATTTTTGCACTCCCGAATATAAAATCCTAGAACCGCCACTGTCTTTGGGTAATGCACAAGAGTACATACCACACAACTTACTTGTGAACAACTACAGCAGTTGCTAGATCTATTGCAGCAGAACAATGACAATTTTGGTAAAGCCATGCATATGTCAGGTACTACTTGTCTAAATTCTACTTATTTGTCAATAAATTCATGGGTCATCGTCAGTGGAGCCACATATCATATAGCATGTAATGAAGAGTTATTTCTTAACTTGGGTAAACTGCCTCACCAGTGTAAAGTATTATTGCCTACGAGAGTAACAAGTCTCGTCACTCATGGCGGGCAATGCAAGGTTAACAACATGATTACATTGGATGGAGTATTGTTTATACCTCAGTTCAAGTTCAACCTCATATCTGTTAAGAAACTAATAGTTGACACTCAT
Organism: Kalanchoe fedtschenkoi; assembly: GCA_002312845.1. Taxonomy (NCBI): domain Eukaryota; kingdom Viridiplantae; phylum Streptophyta; class Magnoliopsida; order Saxifragales; family Crassulaceae; genus Kalanchoe; species Kalanchoe fedtschenkoi. Next base: position 1,072,885 of record NQLW01000059.1, read on the forward strand.
CTTCAAATCAGTTTTTCTTCGGATAAATGTGTTATACAGGATCAAGCATCCAAGACAATAGTAGAGATTGGTGAGCTGAAAAATGGTCTCTATCAAATGGAACACAAAGGAAGTGGAAGTTATCCATTTCTTATGAGCAAGACTGAGGGGCATCACAGGTTAGGTCACATGCCAGCTTCCAAATTTAGTTTACTTTTTCCAGAAATAACACAAAGAGGAAAGTTTGTAAGTGAGTTATATTGTACTGTATGCCCGTTGGCAAGACAGCTAAGGAAGCCTTTCTCTTTGAGTATGAGTAAAACAGATAGACATCTTTGAACTAATACATCTTCATATGGAGTCCGTATAGAATACCAACTGCTTCTGGCGCTAGGTATTTACCCATAGTGGTGGACGATCATTCCAAATGTAAATAGAGCTATTAGATGAGGGATAAAGGTGAAGTTACATATTTGGTGACACAATTTTTTGTACTGGTGCAATCATAGTTTGGCAAAACCATTAAATGTTGCAAGAGAGACAAGGAAAGGAGTATATTAACCATAAAATGGATCATTTCCTTAAAACCAGAGGCTGCATTCAATGCACGAGCTATTGTTATTCAACGCAACAAAATGGTGTAGTTCAAAGAAGGTATTGACACCTATTGGAGACAGATCGAGCTCTTAGATGTCATTCTAATCTTCCAAAGTGTTACTGGGGAGATTATATTTTAACAGTGACAAACCTCATTAATAGAATAACCTCTACTGTTCTGGAAGGTAAAACACCATATGAGGTACTTTTTAAAACCCAACCATCTCTCAATCACCGAAAGAAATTCGGTTGTTTGTGAGATGCAACTGTAACAGATGGTACTAAAGACAAGCTTGATACTCGTGCTGCTCCATGTGTTTTTCTTTGATATCCTTATGGCCAAAAAGGATACAAGTTACAATGCCTAACTACCAACAAAGTATTTCTTAATAGAGATGTGTCTTTTATGGAGCACATCTTTCCTTTCAAGGATACTACTTTCATCACCAAAACAGTTCAAACATATCTGTCATAACCTCTTATGGATACTTATGAAGCAGAATTCCACTTATGATCCAATTCCAGACTTGGCAGTGCCTACTGCTTCTAATTCAATTGAAACTCCTGTCTCCACAGGCAATGCTCAGATGCGACGATTGTCCAGGACATCTCATAGACCCCATTAGCAAGAAGATTATGTTTGTTCTACTATTCACAACACCTCATATCGTATGTCAAAGTATGTGACTTACACAGCTTGTTCACAGTCGTATAAGCACTTTGTACTCCAGAACACTGCCATCTCAGACCCCAAACATACAAGCAAGCCGCAAAGATATCTCACTGGCTCAATGCCATGGAGCAAGAGTTAAAAGAATTTGAGGATAATCAAACTTGGGAAATCTCCACTCTTTCTCCCAATAAGAAGGTCGTTGGGTTCAAGTGGGTTTACAAAATCAAACTTCTTTCAGATGGCACCATCAACAGGTACAAAGTCAGGCTCATTGCGAAAGGTTTCACACAGAATAAAGATTTTGATTATACCAAAACCCTTTTACCTGCTGTTAAGATGACGAATGTACATACCGTTCTTGTTGTTGCTGCCATGAGATTGTGGCCTATATATCAATTGGACGTCAATAATGCATTTCTCCACTGTGATCTCCAGGAGGAGGTTTACATACAATTACCACCTAGGTTTTACCAGGCTGAGAAATCACAAGACAAGGTGTGCAGATTGCTCAAGAGTCTTTATGGGCTTAAACAGGCGTCACGACAATGGTTCTAGAATTTAGTGATGCTCTGTTACTTGGCTTTACTCAAAGCTTAAATGACTACTTCATGTTCACTCTCACCCTCGACCAAGATTTTCTGATGTTGCTCGTCTACGTTGATGATGTGGTGATCACGGGCATCTCGGAGTAGTTGATTACTCGCATCAGAACCTTTATTCAGTAGAAGTTTAAAATCAAAGATCTCGGTTTTGTCAAATTCTTCCTGTAATTGGAGATTGCTCGCTCAGACTCCTAAATTTTTCTTTATCAAAGGAAGTATGCCTTCGAGATTCTCACTGACTCTGTTATGTTGAACTATAAGCTCTCTAAACTGCCGATAAATACTAAGCACAAGTTAGGTCTCTCCACTGCCGCTCTCTTGGATTTTCCGGCTAGTTATCGCATACTTGTTGAGCGTCTCATTGACTTAACTATTACACGGTCGGATTTAGCTTATGTTGTTCATGTGCTTAGCCAATTCATGCAAATGCCTACGGTGGATTACATGCAAGTAGCTCATCATCTCTGATACATCAAAACAGCTCCAGGACAAGGTTTATTTTTCACTGCAGGCACTTCGTTATCCTTAACTGCCTTTTGTGACACAGATTGGGGCGCTTGCCAGATCACCAGGCGTTCTCTTATGGGATATTGCGTCAAGCTCGGCGATTCACTTATCCCCTGGAAGACCAAAAAGCAACACACTATTTCTCATTCTTCTGCCGAGTCGGAGTTTCGAGCAATGGCGCATGTCTATTCAGAGCTAGTTTGGCTGAATAGATTACTCAAGGACTTGTAAGTGCGGGTACCTCTTCCCGTCTCTCTTTACAGTGACAATCACATTGTCATCCACATCGCCAAAAATTCAGTATTTTACGAGCGCACCATTCATGTCAAATTGGATTGTCACTTTGTTCGTCATCTGGTGTCCACTGGTTTTGTCCACCTTCATCAGCTTTCTACTGCTCAACAACCAGTTGCGCTTTTTACAAAACCTCTCGCTGCGGACATTGTTGCCATGTTGCTCTCCAAGCTTAGTGTTAAAAATTTTCTTCATGTTATGCTTGCGGGGGGTGAAGTGGAGTTTGTGATGGCGCTGGAGCCGTCCGTGGATGCGCCTATGCTTATGCCTCATATTATATGTCTCTTATTCATATGATTAGTGGGTGATGCATGGATGGCTAAGCTATGACCCCGCTTAAGAAGAATGTTGTTACAATTATATGGTATTTTCAGTTATAAAGTTATAGAAAGGTTATATTTAGCCATTTCAAAATCAAAATAACACCTCTCAAATTGAAAAAATATTGTATTTATACCTACAAAATGTCATTCTTTTATAGTTGACTCCTCTAAAAAATGTTTTTGAATCCGCCCCTGCGTATGATTATGCTTATGTTAAATTATTTTATGTTTCGTACATTTCTCATACAGTTTACGGGCTCCCTCAATGCATGTTCGAAATGAAGTTGTGCAATTTGTAATAGAGTACACAAACACGACTTCGACACTTAGGTTTAGACTGATTTTTTATGTTTGTATATAATGATAACATTTGTATAAATTGTAAAAAGTGTTTGAATTGAGATTCTATCTTTTCTTCTTCTTTTTGTTGAGAATCCATTAAAAATAAGGTTCAATTGTATTGTTTTGAACCAAAATAACTATTACATTTGAATTTTCTAAAAATAAACAAAATCTTAAAAACAATATGCACGGGGCTATGAGTTTGGCTTGCCCATTTTTCTTTGATCTTGTAGATAGAAAGCAACTACTTATTACCTTGCACATAATATTTACAAAGTATTTCTTGCCAAGCATTTTCAAAAGTCTCTCCACTGATGAAACCATACATGCACTCTTGAAAATGAGTCAAGAATGAAGATCCACCCTTCATTAAATTTCCCAACTGTCGGATACCATTAAGCATTATATGAAATGTACATAATCCATAATATGTACCTTGCATTACAGTAAGGATTGCCTTTGCCATTGCTGGATCTTGATCCGTGAAGAGAGTTCTAGGGTGTTTCTGATTATGACAATTCAGAAATGATTGAAATAATCATTCGAAAGATGCAGCAGTCTCGTCGTACAAAATAACAGCTCCAAAAATCACAGTAGACCTATGAAGATTTAGTCCAACAAAAACACCAAACGGTTGACTTTCTTTATTTGTTGAATATGTCCTCTCAAATGAAATAATATCTCTGAAAAGACCATAGTCAATTCTTATCTTTGCATCAGCCCAGAAAATATTGGTGATTTGCTCCTCATTGTCTAATTGCAAGTCATAAAAAAAGAATTTTCTTTTACTTTTTGAGCAAAGTAAATCAAAATACTCCCGGCATCACCATACCTCAACTCGCGTTGTCTTCTAGTCCGTAGAAATTTTTGTGATATTATTCGATGAATCCAGTGCCTTCTACTCCTCCAGCCTTTTTGCTCATAAATTCATGTGACCTCTTTACTTGTATGCCTGACGCATCTGCTAATTTAATTTTATTCGTTTGAATTTCTGTAATATGACATTGTGATGGCATCATATGAATGGTAGCTCTGGTATACAACAAATGATTATGCTCCAAATGTAATATATAAATTCGATACTTTCCGAAAGCACTTGGTTCTCTATGAATTCCAAACTTAACTTTACATGATGTTCTTGTTTCTGCTCTTTCTCTTTTCTTTGTCATAAGATCACTATTTTCACCGCGTTTCCCTTCCTTGTTTTACACACAAATACGGCGTTCGACGGCAATCCATCTTTTCTATCTGCTTGTGTGACAATAAAATCCCCGAGGAGTGAAACCCGTAGTCGCTCCAGATTCCGTCCAAAAAACTCAAGCGTCTTTAACAGAGTCGAAATCCACTCCCAATTTTGGAATCATACCCATTTCAGTCCTGAAAATACAGAAAACAATTGTTCAAAAGAAATCAACACAGAGAACCAAATGTCATAGAGAGTTCAAAGATTAAAGACAACCAAAAAATCTGCAATTATAATTTCTTTCTGGTAAAATAAAAAGCAGCCTGCAACTGATATTTAATAATCAAATAAAAATTACAGATAAACTTTGATTGCTGACACTACAGAATGAAACAAAAACCTGCAACTGTACTGGTCAAATAAAAAATGGAGATAAGCATACATAACTGATGAATCAGAATAGAATAACAATTTGCAACTACTGTTAAACTAGTGAAATAACAAAACAAATCAACATATATCAATGTTTTCATTGAAGAACATCAACCTGTAAATACAATTCAACTAGTCAAATAAAAATGCAGATAAACTTACATAGTTGATGCTCTTCAAATAGAACAAGAGCGACCACCAAAAATAACATTCAAAGAGAATGTCCCAATTGCTTAGCCGGAGAGGAAAAGAGGGACAAATCTGAGAATAAGTTGATATTGGCGTCATTTTTCATTCGATCAAATCTATGTAGATGTGGCAGTTACCCATGAGGCAAATATTTCGGAAGTTCAATTGCGGATAATCGACAAATCGATAAGCAGATGGAAGCAGAAATTGGCTGAGAAAAGGATCGCGGGGAAGACAGCAGAAATAGAAAAAATGAGCATATGACCTGACCTAGACTGAATACAAAACCACGTTATTTCATTATTGGCAGAAATATCTCCGTTTGTCTTTTGGGTTTCATTATAACTAAACCGCCATCTATATGTGTCGTGTAGCGGTGTCTCCATCATCCTCTCGTCCCCACTAGACCCTGAAATCTCGATCACTCATTTTCAAGCTCAACTTCTCGCTGCCAGTTTCGCACGTCCGAGCAGAAGTAGAGCCAGCAGGGAAGAATGAGGGACAGCAGGTGCTGGGGGCCGATCGAGGATGAGAGCGAGAAGGTGCAGCGACGGCTGATGGAGCGGGAGGGGAGGGTCAAGCTCGAGGCGGAGGCGATAGTGAGGAGTGAAGTGGCGGTGGAGGGGAAGAAAGAGAGGAGAGAGTTTGATACGAAGACATGGATCGAAATTGAGATGATGGAAGTGAGGCTGGCGGTGATGGAGAACTCGAAGATGGCATGCGAGATGAAGCTGCACAGCAGCGAGAAGCAGGTGGAGGAGTTGAGGAAGAGGTTGGGCGAGGAGGTGAAGGCGCACGAGGCGTGTCTCAGGTCGAAGGAGGAGGCGGAGAAGGCGGCGCAGTTGGAGAGGGTGAGAAGAGAATCGGCTGAGGAGGCGATGAGGAAAACATTGAAGGAGATGCTGACTGAGATGGACAGGATGAGGGGAGAAGCGAGCACGAAAATTGAAGAAATGAAGCTGAAGGAGGGCGTGATGAAAGCTGAGCATGATCAGCTGGTCAAGGCAAATTCGATGCTCGAAGAGACGTTGCGGAAAAGGAAGAAGGATACCGATATGAAAATGAAGAGATTTGTGAGTTTAAAGGCACAAGTGGATCGCGAGGAGAAGCTGAAGATGACAGCTCTGAAAGAGAAGCATGAGTCGGAAGAGAAGCTGAAGGAGATGGAGCTTAAGATTCTACAAATGAGGAAGGCTTATGAATCTATCACTCCCTTATTGGCGGGTGAAGTTGGGAGAAGCAACTACGAGAGCCCGAATGTTAAGGGGAAGGCGGTGGTCGACAATGCTCAGAGATCAGCTGCTCATCAGGATGGTAGAGAAAAGACCATTGCTGCAAGCCATGTTGCAAGACCGGCTGCTGGTACCTTTGGATTTGACAAGTTTTCGAATCAAGGTATCTATACCCAAATTTACAGTCCATATAGATTATATATATTGGTTGCATATATGTGTAGCTGCATAAGTAAATATTGCACATAAAAGTGAAGCTACCTCAGGCCATCTGCATATGCATGTAACATAGCTCCAGTGACATCAGTACTTGCCGGTGTTGCAGGAGTGGCTGCTAGTACCTTTGGATTTGGCAAGTTTAGTGATCAAGGTATTTATACCCAAATTTACATGGTCCATATGTATTTTGGTTGCATATATGTCTAGCTGCATCAGTAAATATTGCACATAAACCTGAAGCTACCTCTGGCTATCTGCATATACATGGTAATGTAATCCCAGTAATGTTGGTACTTGCTGTTGCAGGACCGGCTGCTGTTACCTTTGGATTTGACAAGTTTTGGAATCAAGGTATCTATGCCCAAATTTATATATTATAGCCCCAGTGCCGTCAGTACTTGCCGGTTTGCATATGATCTATATGCAGTGTCTCCTCAGACTTAACGGAAAACGGTCACTGTTTCAGCCAAGGAACTTGAAAACGGATTTCCTTTGAGCTTGCCTTTTGAAAGGAACTTGGTCAATCTCTAAGTCATTATTCCCATGTTGTTTCCATTGCAGGACCGGCCTCTGGCGGCCAAAAATCTAGTGCTATTGTGAAGGGCAGTGATCTCTCTTCGGATGCTGGTAATAATGTCGGGAGGGAGAAGAAGAGGAAAGCATAGGTGCAGATGGATGTTGTCTTCATTCCATCCAATGAAACATGCCCATGTAAAGTCAAACAACATGGATGTGGAGGCCAATGAGGCAGTGACCTGATTCAGACCCCGGAATAGATAAATGGTACTATTTCAGGCTGCCTGAAATTTCTCCGGTGGTTAGGAAGGGGTTGATGAAGATGTCTAAAGGGTCGCCATTTCCTATTTGGTGAAGTGAAAGATTAGCAAGCAGCCTGATCTGCTTTACTCTGGTTTAGCTTTGTGAATTATATAATTAGTGTGTCATAAACTCTGTTTCAGTAAGTTTTGCAACCGCCTGGGGTGTAATTTGGTTTTACTAATAAAGAAATTTTATAAATAAATATGTAAAAAAAATATAAGAATATAAAATATATAAAATAAAAAAAATAAGAAAATGGGGTATGGTTTTAGATTGTGTTTTAATATTTGAGTTGTGTTTTGCTGTTTGGGTTAAGACGAGTTCAATTTTCTCGACCAAAAATTAACTCAAATCAAAATTTTTAGCTCGAAATCCAATTCAAATAAATTAATTCATCTGAAATTTAATTTACTTAAATTGTGTTTTGGATCAATCCAAATCTGTTACACCTCTAATGACCGCACTTGTGATTTGATTCTAACTGTTCCAAGTTGGAACCAATTATTTATTCTGAACAGTGGTGAATTCTGACAATTCTCACAATCAGAGTTCGAATCTTGATGATCGGATGTGTTCGTTGTAATTTTTATATATATATTTATACGATATTTTAGGTTACGAATTTAAAAAATAATTATAAGAAACCTTCTAAAAATCAAAATGACCTCTCTAAGATTCAAACTATACAAAAAATATATTCACTTTATGTAAATATTTTATAATTGACCACTCTTAATATATTTTCTGGATTCGCCCCTGGAGGTCAATGTGAACGTGAAATTTGAGGCCTACTTTTTAATTTCATAAATAAAGTATAATGTATGTACTTAATTATTCAACAAACAATCATTTTACTTTCATTTACTTTTTCAGTTGCTGAACTTAAATTTTTCGGTTCTCCGATGAATTTGATTTTCATTTTAGACTATCGTTTTGTGGATGAACGTTTTTTATTTTTTTCTATAAAAATTAATTTTGTTCACTCATTAAGTGTTTTATTATTGTAGGTCATTTTTTATTGATTCCATAAGATTCTATTGCTGCTAATTGTCTTTAATATTATTATGCAGGGTGTGTTTCTTCCAATTTCACCTAACATGTTTCCTAAAAATATTTATCGGATTGTTAAAAAAGAAAAAAATAAACTTAAATTAGATAATAAATTTATTGAGACCCAAGTGGTGCTTTAGATAAATGTACTAAGAGGGTGGGTCATTCTAACGAGTCTCAAAAAATAATGAGATTTCTGTGCAGATTTTATCATGGTGATAGTGTAGAAGGAGTAAATGCTAGTAATATAAAAAAAATGTGTTACTAAATGTGTATCTCATTGTGACTCATACAAAGATAAAAAATCAAATTTTCTTATTGATGAGTTTTTTTTTGTTTGTAGATATATATGATTCTATGAATTGAAATTATTTTAATTAAAAGAATAGAAATATCGGTCGAATAGGGTCCTGGGATTAGTTAAACTTTCAAGACAGTGCTTTACTTTATTCTAGAAAGACGCTAATTAACTTAAAAATTGTAGACTGAATTTAATTTATTAAAAAATGATTGGAAACATCCTAATCACGGTAAAAGATCATTAACATAGTGAGGAGCAAATAACTAATATAAACATTTGGTTAGAATTTCAAAACAGGTTAGATAATGATAAAATCATTGATAAAATACATCAAAAAGAAACGTATGCAGAGAAAGAGCATTGGGGTAAAAGGTTTAAGAAGAATAATTTCACTTGTTAAGTGTTTTGCTAAGAATAATCGAGCTTTTCAAGGTTCATAAGAAATTTAATCAATATATTAATGGTAATTTTCTGAGATGGATTGAAATGATTACCGAATTTGATCTGGTAATGTAGGATCATGATAGGCGTATTCAAAATACTGAAATTCATTATCATTACTTTGATTATAAAATTAAGAATGAGCTAATTTCTATGCTAGTTGCTCGTGTATGGACTTTTATAATAAAAAAAATCAAACAAGCAAATATTTTTTAATAATTCTTAATTGTGTCTCAAATGCGAGCCGACAAGAGCAAAATATCGATGTAGCACATTTGATTCGGTGTTAGAATAAGTATTATTAATCTCTAGTATAGATTTTACTCTTTCAAATTAAAATTAGTAATCACACAAACTAGGTGGGATAATTAATCCCAGTACAAATAGTACTCCCTAATCCCATACCGGCTACCAAACATGGTCTAATGATTCTAATATGAAGGGATATCATCAAGGAGTTCAAAAATGATTATTGAAAGTTAATCATAAGAGTCTATATATACCATGCGTGAGTCATAGTAAAGTTAAAAATTATTTGCAAAAAACTCTTAATGAAAGTGTTATCAATATGCATGATAGCTGATTATATACTTTTGGCCACCGTGTAAAAGTCGTTTGTAATCAACTAATTCGAGCAATAAAATATGATAATAATAGAATGTCCGAAGAAGTTGAGTAGGAGTCAATATTAGCAATTTTGAACTTGTAATGGACGAGGTGTGACAATGTCACTTTAGATGATCGACATTTTTTTTAACCCGAAAAAATTCTACTTTTTATAGATTCGTTGAGGCATGATGAGTGTGGTGCCATCAAAGGTAACGATCATCCGACATTTCATTTGTTGAGACATGAAGAGTGTGGTGCTTTCAAAGTTAATTTTGACATCCCATGTTGCATACTCTGCCATAATGCTATTGTGCCCCAAAACTGTCAGTGCAACCTATGACCACTAATCAAGAAATACCTAGAACATGATTCTAATACTATGATATGATACACACCGGAAAATGCAGGAAATCACTAGCATTTCTAAATGTCGGGTGGTAAAAAGAGTGATTTCAGACAATTCATACAATCAGATTTCGAATTCTAATAATCGTGTGTGCACATTGCAATATTATATTAAGAAAATAAAAAAAACTAGCATATCTAACATAGTTCTTTTATACAATGCCAAACCCAAAAGTTAGTTTTTTTGGGGCAGAGTTACATGAGTTTTGACATATGATTGTATGCATAGTTGGTTTTAAGATAAGGAACTTTTTTAAGTTCTTAGATTTTCTAATGGGAGAACTTTTGAGTTCCTGCAATGAAAATAGCCAAAGAGGAGAAAAGGAAAGCTAAGAGCTCACCAAGGAAACTAGAAGCTAGAATTTGGGAATTAGGCGTCTAGATGACGTAGTCCGACCATTCCGATATATGTGAAGTCTGATCCATAGTTAAACTAGGCATCTTGTCAAGCTTCACAGGATTCTCCCTCCCGCCAATCAACCTAGCCGGATTGCCAACAGCGGTTGTTCTGGGAGGAACATCTTTCAACACCACAGAACCAGCACCGATCTTAGCGCCATTGCCAATCCTCACATTTCCTAAAACACAAGTTCCTGCACCGATCAAAACCCCGTCACCTATCTTAGGATGCCTATCCCCAGATGACTTGCCAGTCCCACCCAACGTCACGTTATGCAGGATGGACACATTGTTTCCGATCACAGCCGTCTCCCCCACCACCAATCCCGTCGCGTGATCGATCAGTATCCCACGTCCAATCTTCGCCCCGGGATGAATATCCACGGCGAAAACTTCAGACACCCTGCTCTGAATCATCAAAGCCAGCACTTTCCTTCCCTGGGACCACAGCTTATGCGCCACTCTATGAGCTTGGCAGGCGTGAAAGCCCTTGAAATTCAACAAGCAATGCACAAAAGTAACACAAGCGGGGTCTCTCTCCTTGACGGCCCTCAGGTCATCCTCAGCAGCTCCTACTATCTCCACATCCTCCGCAAGCACCCCCATAAACAGATCATACAAAGTCCCGCTGAGCAGACTAGAATTACTCAGCTTGACAGCCAGCAAATTGGCCAAAGCACTTGCCAAAGACGCGTGCTTCAATACGAGATTGAAATAGTAATTAGCCAAGATGGGTTCCTCCAGAGCGTCCAACCTAGCCTCGTCCCTCACTCTCAGCCACAAATCCTTCCCGGTCCCAATTCCAGCTTCCTCAACCCCAACCCTGTCCACAACTGCAGCGTGGCTAGATCTAACCCCAGCGGGTACGATGTCGCCCGGTCTGCACAGCTTCATGTACTGGTAAACGCAGCCGTCGATCTCGGCGGCGGTGGGGTCGACGGAAAGATTGGGTTTTTGGGGGGCGTCGACGCATGCGGCCATGGAAGTGGGGAAACTTTTGGGTTGCGGGAAATGGAGGGAGTGCTGGGAAGACGGGGAAGGTGACATGGCGGATGAGGAGACGATGGAGAGATTTTTGCGGAGAGGGGTGTGGGCGTGGAGGGAGTAGAGTGAAGATAGTGGCTTTAAGAGAAACGAAGGAGGCATATGTGGCTGACTGTGATGGATTTCGTGAATCGTATGGTGGGAAGAAAAATGGTGGTGGTGGTGGTGATGATGATGAAGAAGAAGAAGCCGCCGATTACGATATGAATTCACACTCAATCACAGAATTATTTTTTGCTTGCGTGTTGAGGTTGTCAAATTCAAGTTGAAATTCGGCTTCTCTCTCAGGATGGGAAGGGACGATGATGTTTTGAGATCGACGGAATTGAACGGACGTTTCTGGCTTTGGATAATTGTTGCAACCAATTTGGATTACTTGCCATAATTATTTATTAAAATAGAATTCCGCTTCTCTTTTTATGGCGATTAGTTTTATTAGCTTCAAAACACTCTTGAGCTCGTGACAAAAATAAAAATTAATGGCTATTAAAATTTAATACCACATTATTATGAATTATTATTGTTTGCTTACGTGTATCAGATCTCAATCCTACTATTTTATTGTCAAATATTCAAAGAGGTGTTTGGTCCAATCGTTAAATCTATGATTTTTTTTAAATATATTAGAATAAAGATTTATTGATTTAAAACTATAATTGTGTGAATTAGAAGAAAATAATATTAGTTGTTGACCAAATTTAACATATATGTATTTAATATTTTTTTAAAAATTTTGTTAAAAATATAATTTATTGTCTTATTAGTGCTGCAGAAGAGTTTTTTTTATAGTTGTGGTGGTGAAATAATTAATTTTTTATTTTTTAAGAGTGATGACGATATGAATTATGTTTTGAAATTGTTAAGTGATAATTAAAATATATAAATAAATATTAGTTAAATATAAAGTAAAAGATGAGAGAGAAACTATGATTACAATGTCAAACCTTAATAAATGCAGAGTCCTAAACCGATTACTTGTCGCACAATTTGAGACGAAATAGACCAAAATGCGGGTTTGATAAAATAATTTAGTTGTCAACTATGACTTGCCCTCAATAAATATAAAATTTTATAGATATTAAACGGATTATACAATTTTTAATTTATATGAATAAAAATGTGTTGAAGAGTGACTGTGAAAAAAACATTTATCGATCTGTATCAGTTAGAAGTTACTACAATTGATAATTATGATTTTCTAATTTTAAAATGTAGTTTTATCCTATCAAAGTTCCAATTTTGAATGTGAAAAATTATAGCTCACGACTTTAATTTTCAAAAAAAAAGGTAAATTAAAAAACATTAAAAAAGTATGTATATTAAATTATTAATTTAAGAATAAATTTCATGCAGCCTAACAATTAGCGGACAATTCAAACATCGTAGTGTTAGATTTTCATAATCACTCGCATTGCCACAAGTATAATAAAAAAAAATTAAAAATCCATTTGATGTGTGGTAGTTTGTGAGTGGTTCCAAAAATTTAGTCGTTTTTAATTGGTAGTAAATTGATTTACCGTACGAGATCTAATTCTTACTAAATAATTTCTTTTTGTTGAAAAATAGTATTTTAAATTTATCCAAAATATACTGAATAAAAAATTCTGATTCAAGAATTCTGATTCATTCAAAAATTATCATTCTCAATTGATCATAAAAGTTTACGTGTATTAGATTTTGATAACAAATTAATCAAAATATAAAAGGTACAACTTATGATTCAAAAGTAAAATCAAAATATAATTAGATATGAACATATTGATAAATATTATCATAATATTTTGTATCAAAATAATAATTAACCAAGTCATCGAGAAAATTAAAACGACAAATTTTTCAGTAAGTAGGAAGTTTCATAACGTTTTAATTATGTGATTAAAGTAAAGGTACATGAGGAGTGCAGTCCTATAAAGTGATGTTTTCAATTATCAAATAATTAAGAGTAATAATAAAGTGATGTTTGCGTGTGCACGGAATTTCAATTATTTATTGATGAATTACTCTTTCTGTCCTCTTTTACATGTCACTTAACTGAATTTTTTTGTCCACTTTTACTTATCACTTACCAATTTTCAATGCGTATTTAATATCAACAACTACCTTAAAATGTCAAACATTAATCACTTCATTATCATAATCAATAAAGAATACATTCCTCACCAATAATCATCTACCAATTTTACTTTTTGCACGAACTTTTTCAAAAAATTGTTAACCACCTACCTATTAAATTTTTTCAACCGCTAGCATTAACTTCACCTTAATCTACTCAAATTAACCGTAAACGACATGTATTAGAGGACGGAGGGAGTATTTCAGAAAGTTGGGAGTATCATAATTTTTTCTATTTGACATTAAATAGAATAAATATAAAAAAATATGCATACGACTAATCACTAGCGTTGGACTTTGAACCAGAGACCTTACGGATGATAGGCGGATCATCTTGCCACAACTCCTGATGACATAATATTTTAATGGAAAAAACTTAAAAAGGAATCTGGACTATCATCAGTTACTCAATTGCGGTCTCAGTTAACCAATTGCCAAAAAAGGTACAATGAAAAAAATATTGGACTGATTTTTGAAAACAAAACTTACATTAACACTCTTAAACTAATACTATTACATGATTAATCAAAAATTACGTCGTTTAGTTATCAAATTGAATAAGATTGTTTTACTCACATAAACAAAATGACGTTTTTTCATGCTCAAATATTCATATTCAACAACAAATTTAATAATACTAATTATAGTTAAGAAAATAAATAAATAAATTATAAACATCATCTAATGATACTTAAATGCAACGACATGTTAATTTTTATCCATTAGTCACATTTTGACGATATATTATTTTAATTTGGATGAAAGTCCATGAATAAATGTGGACATGGTCAATTATGTTTATCCAAAAAGTATTCTATAAATGAAATAAATTAGAAACATTAAAAAAAAGGCGCAGCCTCAGGAAGAGAATATGGCTCTTCAAATTGCAAAAGACCACAGCAAGCTGATCTCAGATAAAAGTTCCCAAGGGGCCCACAATTATGTGACCCATTCGATCAAGTATCACTAAATTGTTGTTGCGGGAGCGGGAGCGGGAGCGGGAGCCTAGGAGTCTCGCCTAGAACTTTCCTAGGTAGTGTTTCGAGTCCAATTTGGGATAGAAGAAAAACGGAAAAAATTTCAAAAGGAATCTTGAATATTATCACTTATTAAATTACGATCAAAATTATTATGATTTAAAAAAAATGTGATAAAAAAACAGAGTAATTTTCTAAATTAAAATTTATCGTTACACTCATAAACTAATATTATTAAAAGACTTAGATTCGTGTACGAAAGTTACATCATATGATTATCAAAATAAATAATATCGTCTAGTGTATATAAGCAAAACGATATCTTTTCATACTCAATCATTCATAATCCTCAATAAATTTAATAAGATATATTGTATTTAGGAAATCAAACAAATTGATCTTAAGCATCATTCGGAATCAGTCTAATTCTTTTCCATCCATTTTGAAAATCGTGGTAGTTTCGGGCCGTAATTGAGTAAGTGGTGATAGTTCGGGATCCCTTTTGGGGTTTTTCCAAAAAAATGGAATGATTCACTTAGGCTGTGTTTAGTTTAAGAAAATTTGAGGGAACGGAAAATTTAAGAGAAAATTCGAATGAATCCTTTGTTTGATTTAGATAAAATTGGGGTAGAAAACTAAATGGAATGTTAGATGAAAAATAAGGTGGAATTTTTTTTTAAATTAAAGAATGTTTTAATACTTTCTATACAATTTTCGAACTCAAACGAAACAAGGTAAAAATAAAATACATTTTTGAGGGATTCATTTTATCTCTAACTTTTCTTTCCCTCCAACTTTTCTTAAACCAAATATAGCGTTAATGAATGTTTGTTTCTGAACTTTTTTAAGGGCGGAAGGAAGAGTTTAGTGAGGTCAAATCACTCAAAATATCTTATTTTGAAATCTTTCTGAGAGGATTTAAATAAAAAAAAACATTTTTATCTTTTATCTTTCTCTTCTTAAATTATTAGAAGCATATTTAAATAAATAAATGTTAATTTTTACTTTTCTCCTTGTCCCCTCCTACCCGTAACCACACTTTTCTCTATTTTTCCTTTCATTTCTCTCAAAATCCATTTTTAACTCGAGAACAACTTTTTTTATTTCTACTCTCCAATCCTTTCCTTTTCTTTTCTGTCATTTCTTTTCAAATATTCTCTCTCATTCCCCCCACAAACTCGGAAACAAAGCTATAGGCGGTGTCATTGGGTCATTTATCCATGAGCTCCGAATTCAATTTAAAATGTTTGAAATATAGTAAAAATAAAAATTTTATTTTTATATTTTAAATTTAATCTAATGTATAAATATATATCCCAAATCTAAAAAAATTTAAATTTTTATAATCAAAATCCGAATAAAACATCTCAATATAACTCATTACAACTCATAATCCATCAAAATAAAATAAAAAAATTAAAAATAGAAGAAAATTCCTCTTTCACTTACATGTTAGAACTCAATCCATCCAAGAGCAAGCTTAACTTCATCTAATTAGTCGAAGCTTGGAGCTATGGTGCCAACCGCAAAATAGATGGGACGATAAATTTTTTCCGTACTCCTAAATTTAGATTTCTAAAACCGCCATTTAACCAAGCATTCCCTAACCCTAAATTCTTGTGTTTTTGAATTAATTTTTGGAGAGAATGAGAATGAAATGGAAGGAAATGAAATAAAAAATGCAAATTACTAATTTTTTTAAGGAGAGATTTGGATGTTTGAACCCTATGTTCTTTCCTCCCAATTTGGAGGGGAAAGGAAAATAGATTTAAAAAAATCGTATTTATCCATATTTCATATTCTCATTCAATTTAAATTTAAGATTTGTCAAGAGTAATTCAGTAATTGCATTATATTTTTCGCTCTTCCTTCTAAAATTCTTCATAAATTTAAGAACAATTATTTCCTTTTCCATTCTTCTCAACTCCTTTCAATATATTTCTTCTCATTTCGAATTATTTCTCTCTCATTCTCTTCATATTTCTCAAACAATGCCTAAATCACGTCCACCCCTTCCAACTGGAAAAGAAAAAAAATGTAATTAAGCAGGTTAGACACATTCAAATTTGAGCAACATCTTCATTCATAAATATCTACACATTTATTGATATATAATTATAATAATATTAGATCTTCATTTAATCATCACTATACATTTGTTGAAGTAACACTATATTTCATAGGACTTTGTTAGTTACGTGAACTGATTTAATAGAATTAAGTTCACTTGACTGATTTTAACAATAAATGAGTCAAATTTTTAGATAAATAAACAATTATATGAAAATAATCTGATTTTACTATGTGTCGTACGAAATAAGGTCCGCCTTAGAAATGAATCGAGTGTAGTTGAATTGAAGACTCTAAAACTTTTATCACATACATAAAACATTGTACATTTGTTTGATTTATAAATATATAGATTTTGAACTGAATTAGTTAGGAAAATTAGAAGAAGAAAAAATGGAAAATAAATTTTTCATGGACTCATTCTCATTTTCTCTTGTTTGGTATGAAAAAAATTGAGGGATGAAATATTAGAAGGAAAATGAAAAACAAAATTGGTTCAATTAATTTTTTTTTGAATATTTTTCACACATTTTTCCTTCTCTGAGAAAACAAGAAAAAATGAAATAAACTTTCATTTTCTCTCTCCATTTTATCCATCAAATTTTTGATTTCATAAAATTTTCTTTTAATTTTCTATTTAAATTTCATTCTCAAATTTTTCTCTAATCAAACATAAAATTTCATCCAATTTTCCATCTTACTTTTTCGAATCAAACCGAACCGAACTGGTAGGTTCGGTTTGGAATGTTACTTGTTCAGTTACGGTTTCAAATTTTAAAAAACTGACGACTAATGGTTTGGTTTTTAATTTTTTTTAAACCGAATCGATCAAAAGCGAACAAAATTAGAATTTAATATGAAAATTCTCCTATTTATTAATTAAATTAGTCAATAAAGTTCATGAAAAAAATTAACCAACCCAAATCAAACCGTTTGATTTTTTAAAACTAGTGGTATTGTTCGGTTTTTAGTTTCTCAAACCGATTACCAACGATTTAATTTGATATTTTTATTAAAAATCAAACCGAACCGAATCGTTACCCCCCTCACACACCCGATCTCCATCTAAACAAAAATATTTAACTGAAATTGAGATGAAGAAACCACCTCTTGTGAACAGATGACATCTAAATTTGTGGGGACTGATTTCGGAATAATAATGTTGCTTTATGAGGGAGACCGGCCGTATGGTTGTAATCAAAAGACATATAAAGTTGATTTGAATGGTGCCCTACTGAAAATTGTGGAGTGGGTGATGATGGCTCATGGGTGCGTGCGTGTGTCCCAGAAGCAGGATCACAACCAGTACTACTGATAGTATATTCGCCGCATCCCGCAAGGATTCTGGTGGAGGTGTATAATGATTTGGTTCGATTTAATTTTTAATAAAAATCAAAATAAATAATTAATCGGTTTAAAAAAATTAAAACCGAACCAAATTGATAGTTTTAAAAAATCAAACCGAATCAAATCACATGGTTTGATTTGGTTCGATTACTTTTTTATGAACATTATTGAGTAATTTAATTACTAAATAAGAGAATTTTCATATAAATTCTAATTTTGTACGGTTTGGATCGGTTCAAAAAAATTAAAAATCAAACAAAATCATCATTCATCGATTTTTCAAAATTTAAAATCGTAACCGAACCACTAACATTCCAAACCAAACTAAACCTATCAGTTTAGTTCGATTAAATTCGATTCAATAGTTTGTCAATTTTTATTTACACTCTTAGACACAAGCTTTTTTATAGTGATGATCAAGTTGCATTACGACAAATATCTAGTTGGACGGACTAACATGCTAACCTAGTCTACCCCCATTATAGTATGGGTTCATGACAATCTATCCTAAACCTTTATCACCAAGAATTTAGCATCTAATTTAAATACACACTATGTTTAGGCTATAAAATTTGGGAGAAAGGAAAATAAAAATCATCATGGATTTTGATTTTTCCTTGTTTGATTTAGAATGAAAAATTTAAAGAAAAGTTTAAATACTCTCTTTAATCTATGTTGATTTTTCTTTCTAATTTTTCACTTAATTTTCTTTTTCACAAATTTTCTCTAACACCAATATGAAAATTTTCCAATTTTCCTCAAAAAGATTTCTCTAAACGAAACACAGCCTTAATATTGCTGCTCTGCTAACTGTGACACGAGGGAGTGCAGGATTCAAGAAATATGTAGAAACTGGATAAGTGACCAATTTAACAGATGGGTCTATAATCACTGTTATAAAAGTGCTTGTGCATTTAGATGCTACTAAATTATTAGACGAAGTTAAAATTTCGTTATTTGTATGAATGAAAATGAATATGAAATGAGACCTCGTATAAGTTAGATAAAATATTTGACAAAACACAACTTTTTTTACTGATTTCTCCCATTTTCACTATCTAATTTTGGCATGCTTAGCCACTTTTTGTTTAATTAGATTATTTTATTGACAGAAGTCGAAAAGGACTTATTGGCAAAATGCCTACAAAAGGTGGCGCAAGGCCTAGGAATGGCTGGAATAGCCTACAAAGGGGAGGGCTTGGAGAGCCTACATGAGGTGGCCCAGGGCCTAATGACCTTGGCTCGAGGAGCCTAAATCAGATGGAGATGCAGGTGGCGATTGGAGCCTAAGGGGTGAGGCACACAGAACACTGTTGTGAATGGGCGCAGTGCGTATGAGATTGGACACTTGGCGCTGGAGGGCACGGACGTTACCGTGTCAGACCGTGAATGGGTACAGGCGCTGAGGCGCGAGGTGCTGGTGCACTGCGGATCGGACGCTGAGATTTTTAAGCTCGGACGCTTGGACGTTAGGCGCGGACCCTGGGGCGAAGAGCTCGAAGCACCTCACGCTGGGGGCGCGGGGCGCGGCCAAGGCCCTTGCTAAAGCAAGTGACTTCAGAAACTGTTGCTATGTCCGCGGCTGAGGGTGTGGGCCTAGATGCACCATCTCGGCGCAGATCCGTAGCAGAGCAATGGATCTAGGCACCGACATCAACCGAACGCAGTCCAGAACTCCCAGATCTAACCCAGGACTAACCTGAGAAGGCCAACTGTCAGGCAGAGGGCTCTGCGCTTCGATGTGTGGAGAGCTAGGCGTCTGACGCGCCAGATTACACCATAAGAGCTGGTTTTGGTGACTAGGATAGCTAGGACTGACGAACGACGAGACTTGGAGCTGGACGAGCACGGGCCGATAGCAACGGACATGGACGGACTGAAGCATAGCTTCTGAGAGCTGGGCGGGCGAGTACGACGGCGGCACTCTACTTGAGATTGTTGAACGGTGACCGAAGACGTGTAAATCTGGGAGTGTTCCTGCCAGATCTGGCGAGGTGGCTCGAGATCAGGCGGGGAGAACTGATCTGAGTGGGGATGGAAGGGAGAGGGTGGAGAAGAGAAGGAGAAGGTGGGAGAGGGGCGCGGCTGGGCGACCGCCGCACCTCCCTCTGCAGTAGCGGCAAGGGTTTTGGAAGAGGAGATTTATTTTAGAAGAGAGGGAGGAGCTTTTTATTATATCTTCTGAAACCCTCATGCTTAGCCACTTAGACGTAAATTTAGATTAGCAAAAAAGTTGTTAAGTAACAAAATTGACAAGTAGTGGCTTCATTTACATTTATAAATTTCAATATATTTGTCATGCTCTTAACATATGTTCATCAATTGCTAGGCTATTAGTAATTCAACTCACACCCCCAAATTTCATCACATTGATACATATATGTTCATCAATTGCTTACATATGTTTATCAATTGCTAGACCATTAGTAATTCAACTCACAGCCCCAAATTTCATCACATTAATACATATGTTCATCAATTTGATATGTATATTTATCAATTGCTTACATATGTTCATCAATTACTTGACCATTAGTAATTCAACTCCCACCCCCATTTTTTTATCACATTAATATATATTTTCAGCAATTGAATAAATAGTTCATTAATTGCTTATATTTACATATGTTCATCAATTGCTTAGTCATTAGTAGTTCAACCACTCACACCCAATTTTCATCAAATTAATACATATGTTCATCAATTTGACACATAAGTTCATCAATTTCTTATATATATTCATCAATTGTTTGGACATTAGTAATTCAACCACCCACCGCTAATTTTCATCATGTTAATACATACGTTCACTAGTTTAATACATATGTTGATCAATTGTTTACATATATTTATCAATTATTTGGTCATTAGTAATTCGACCCCCGACCTTCATCACATTAATACACATGTTCATAACTTTGGTACATGTGTTCATCAATTTCTTACATATGTTCATTAATTAATTGGTCATTAGTAATTCAACTCCCACCCCATTTTTCATCATAATAATACATATGTCATTACTTTTATACATATGTTCACCATTTAATTATATATGTTCATCATTTGCTTAATCATTTGTAATTCAACCCCCTACCCCTAATTTTCATCACATTACTATACATGTTCATCAATTCCTTACACATGTTCATCAATTATTTGACCATTAGTAATTCAACCCCCATCTTTAATTTCCATCATATAAATATATATGATCAGCAATTTGATACTCTCTCTATCCAGAATTAGTAGTCACATAACAATAAAGCATATCAATTAAGACAATGATGAGTAAATGTGCCTTGGATTAATATCTTATGAATATTTGCATCATTTTCCTTTTCTTAATTAGTATGATGCTCATCTTCCCAGTCAGAAATTGAAACGGCTCCACCTCACCTTCTTCATCCTCATCTTCTCTCTCCACCACCCAACAAGCCTCTGCGGCGACGCTCTGCCTCTTCTCCCACGGTTGCCTCAACAATGTTGTGATGCGTCGTCCTCTCTCTCCGCTGAGACGGATTTGCTGTGGTCATAAGAGCCAAGACCGCTCTTGAGCTCACCTACCTCGACGTCTTCTCCAGTGCCGACATTCGATTCGGTCACCACAACGACTGCATCTCCACCACCGCCTCCGTTGAAGGTATGCGCCCCAGACCTACAATGTCAATATCTCAAATCATCTCCATATTCCAGTCCAGCCAATTCTAGATCTAGGAAATAGTGGCGTTCAGAGGAGCTCATACCATCGGATTCTCTCACTACAATGAGTTCATCCACCAGATCCATTTTTTTGTGTTCGATGGAACTGTTGTTATGTTTGAGATTGAGAAATTTGATTAGTAGTTTATGATGGGAGTCAATTAATTTGTGGCTGCAATGCGACTAAAAAATTATCAGGTTTTGGTGTCTTCATTGTTGTATGAGTTTTATCAGTTTATTCAAGAGTTCTTTAACATATTGGTTTTTCTTAGTTTGTAAATGTTGTGTCAGAATGTTGTTAATGACTTCGAAAGTTGGGTGTCATCCCTATTATGACCGAGTTTTTTGCTATAATTATGGCATCCTAGCTAATAAATCTGTCTTTCTCTTAAAAAACCAAGATCAATTTTTTAAAGCATTTGGGTAGGTGATGGAGAAGTCATACAATTTAATAATTAAAGTTTATTAATTAATGTTTGATTTTTAAGATAGTTGTCTAATGTGCATTGGAATCATTAAGTGATAATTAAAGTGGATAAATATTTTTGATTAAGTGACAAGTAAAAGAGGACAAAGAAAGTACATATGTTCATCAATTGCTTACATATATTCATCAATTGCTTGGTCATTAGTAATTCAATTATCCACCCCTATTTTCATTACATTTAAACATATATTCATTAATTTGATACACATGTTCATCAGTTGCTAACATATGATTATCAATCGCTTGATCATTAGTAATTCAATCTCATACCCCCAATTTTCATCACATTAATACGTATGTTTATCAATTTGATATATATGTTCATCAATTATTTGGCCATTTTTTATTGAACCCCCACCCTCAATTTTCATCACATTAATACATATGTTCATCAATTTGATAAGTATGTTCATCAATTGCTTACATATGTTGTTTGGCCATTAGTAATTCAACCACACACCCGCAATTTTAATCACATTAAAACATATGTTCATAAATTGGATACATATGTTCATCAATTGTTTGATCATTAGTAATTCAATCCCCCTACCCGAAGATTCATCACATTAATATATATGTTCATCAATTTGATAAATATATTCATTAATTGCTTGGTTATTACAAAATTCAACCACTCACTCCCAATTTCACCACATGAATACATACGTTCATCATTTTAATATATATGTTCATCAATTGCTTATATATGTTCATCAAATTTTTAGTCATTAGTAATTCAACCCTCACTCCCATGTTCATCACATTAATACATATGTTCATCAACTACTTACATATAACCATCAATTGTTTAACCATTAGTAATTCAACATTCCACTCTCATATTCATCACACCAATACACATGTTCAATAATTAAAAATATAATTCACTTTATGAACATAGGTATCAAATTGATGAACATATATATTAATTTGACGAAAATAACTATTTTAATGAATATAAAAATATAAAATTTATTATTTTATTTATTATTTTAATTTTTCTGAATCAAATTACTATTTTTTAATTTTTTCTGATTTTTTCCAATTTTTGATTTTTTTCCGATTTATATTGCATAATGCTTCTTTGTGTGGACTAAAATACAACATAAAGTGTCGTCATTTTGGAGTGCGACATAAACGATATCATTTTGGAATGAGAGCACCCATGTTCTTGGGTGCTCTTGGTGCACCATCTAGATGGGTTAATAAATATATATATTTTTCTTGCACTTTATACTTTTATTAGGGGAAAAACTCAAAAGGGGCTTTGAACTACCGCGTCCTACCAAATTGCAATCAAAACTACCGCGTTTTTCAAATAAAGAGCATGTACCGTCATCATTTTTGACGGTTCGTCCAACTCCGTGAACGAAGCGCTGGCTCCGTTAACGACATGGCAAACGACGTGACCCCAATTCAGCCCTATGTCACTTCCTGCTTCACTTTGACATAAGCCATTTATCGGTATATGAGCTATACCCTACAAATCTCCACCTTAGCGAATATCTTGCTCCTTAGGAGATAAAATCCGGGGTATCTCACACCTCAAAGTGGCCTGGGGTTCTTGCTCTTCTAGTTGCTACAAACATTCAACAAGTTCAAACAATCCTTGGACTTATTTGTAGTATCCTGCTCCTTTCCCTCAGGAAGCTGAGCTAGCTCCAATGCATCATTTTTCTTTAAAGACTCCATCTCTTCTACCATTGCAACCATCCATTTATCTTTCTCCTGGCTAGTGATAGCTCCCTGAAAGACACCTGGATCTTCACTACTGATGTGAAGTGCATAAGAGACCATGTCTTCAAAACCGAATCTGTCTGGAGGCTTCCCATTGGTGCGTCTTCCTTTGTCCCTGACCAGATTGTAGCTTTGTAAATTATTTGTACTTGAGGTATGAGGTGTTGAAGTAGAACTATCAACTTTCTCTGTTGATGTTGGGGCCTACTCCAAATCCAACCGCACCTTCTCTTCATTCTGTTGCAGCATGGACTGTTCATCAAATACTGCATCTCTACTGATCACCACCTTCTTTGCTACCGGATCCCAAAACTTGTATCCCTTGACACCTTTCTTAGATCCCAGAAAGATGCTCTTCTTGGATTTTGCATCAAGCTTTGATCTCTCATCACCAGGTACATGCACATAAGCAAGACAACCAAAAATCCGTAAGTGATCAAAACTAACAGGTTTACCTGTCCATACCTCTTCTGTAACTTTTCCTCTCAATGATGCTCGTGGTGATCTATTGATGACGTAGCATGCCATATTCACAGCCTCTGCCCAAAAGCTTTCAGGGAGTCCTGCATTCAATCTTAAGCATCTCGCCCTTTGAGTCAAAGTCATGTTCAATCTTTCGGGAACACCATTCTGCTGTGGTGTCTTACGCACTGGAAGTGCCTCTGAATCCCATTCTCCTCACAGAATTTTTGGAATTGTGAATCTGTATACTCTGTGCCATTATCTGACCTCAAACACTTGATCTTTCTCCCCGTTTGGTTCTCCACCTCAGCTCTCCACAACTTGAACTTGTTGAAGACTTCAGATTTCTGTTTCAAGAAATACACCCAAACTTTTATGGAAAAATCGTCAGTAAATGTAACATAATAAACAGATCCATCAATTGATCTTTATTTGACAGGGCCTCATACATCAGAATGCACATAATCAAGAATCTCTTTAGTTGTATGTCTTCCAGTCTTGAAACTGACTTTAGTCTGCTTCCCAAGAACACAAAACTTACACAATTCTAGCTTCACTTTTTAACACCATGCAACAGATTCCTTTTATGCAATTCAGTCATACCTCGCTCACTAAGATGACCAAGACGCATATGCCATAGCTTTGAGCTATCATCATGTGACTCAACAGAATGAACTCCACCTACAACTGTACTTCCTAACAGTTTATACATATTTCCTGCAGTTATCTTTCCTTTCATCACAGTCAACGCACCTTTAACAACCCTAATGGTTTCTCTATCTTCATCTGCCTTAGGAATAAAACCATTCTTATGCAATGTGCCCAAGGATATAAGATTCTTTTTCAATTCAGGTATATGTCTAACATCACACAGTGTTCTCACTATCCCGTCATGCATCCTAATTCTCACTTCACCAATACCAGTAATATTGCAACATCTATCATCACCTAGATAGATAGAACCATAATTAACTTACCTGTATGAGGAGAACCACTCCCTGTTGGGCGTGATATGATAAGAACATCCCGAATCAAGAATCCAAGCACCCACAAACTGAGTAGTTGAAACCGAAAGCATATCACCATCGCTGCAATCAGAATCATTCCGCGCCACATTCATAGACTTCGATGATTCCCCGTTTTTTCCATCAGTCTGCTTATTCCACATTGGACAGTCCCTCTTCATATGTCTCGGCTTCTTGCACTTGTAGCAAAGAATTGTCTTCTTGCCCTTTGATTTTGATCTTGAGTTCCGTTTTCCAGAACCATCATTCTCAGACGTTCTCCCACGATCCTGACTGCTTTTGACATACAAACTGTCAGCTTGTGAAGAATTCTCCCATGCATTCTGTTTTCGCTGGTGTTGGGCCAACAAGGCTGCAATAATCTCTTCAACTTTGATAGTTTCTTTTCCGTACGTCAGTGTGGTCACCATGTGTTCGTAAGAAGGAGGCAACGAACACAATAAGATCATTGCTCTATCTTCATCCTCAATCTTTACCTCAAGCTGCACAAGATCCGTGATGATTTTATTAAGACATTCATGTGTTAAGCCAAATTACTCCCTTCCTGCATCTTCAGCCCATACAACCTGTGCTTTAGATACAATTTATTTATAAGGGATTTCGACATAAACTAAGACTCCAACTTCTTATAGATTTTTCCTGGAGACAACAAACTCATCACGTGGTACATAACCTCGTCCGCCAAACACAGCCGTATCGTTCCTGCAGCTCGCTGCTGCATATTCTCCCAATCTTCGTCCTTCATTGATTCAGGCTTCACAAGTTTCAAAGCTTTCAGAATCCCTTGCTGAGCTAATAGATCCTTCACCCTTGTCTACCACAATCCAAAATTACCGTGACCATTGCTTGACAACTTCGAATTTAGCACTTGACATAACCATCTCAACTTTGCTCTGATACCACTTGTTGAGAATTCCGGCTAACTAACAAGAGAGAAAATTGTAAAAAACACGCAAGATTTAACGAGGTTAGGCAGTGTGCCTACGTCCTCGGGAGCAAAAGAGCGGCTGTGTATTATTGAGAGTGTCGTCGTACCTTATTAGGTTACAGTTACATAATATTTATAATGAAAACTCTATTCCTATACCATACCGCGAGCCTTTGGCCCAGCAACTTCAAGTCCACTTAATCTTGCCCCACAACTACTAAACTTGTTGTCACCATCCACTAAGATTCAGCCTTATGTCACTTCCTGCTCCACTTTGACATAAACCATTTATCAGTATATGAGCTATACCCAACAACACTCTCTCCTCCTCCTCCTCTTCAAGCTGCTGAACTGAGCATCGAGTTTCAGAACCGAGCCGAGCTGCATTCTCTCGAAATTGAGCTTCCGGATCAGAAGCCGCTGCTCTCTCGAACCACTCCACGACGAATTTGCCGCTCTTTTGTGGAGTCCGGCAATGGACGCGTCGGGCGGAGCTAACTCGTCAAAGAGGAGGAACCTGCGGTGGAGTCAGAGAGTTTCACCTCGATCAGCTCTGGTAAGAGCGCAACGTCGTCTTGCTGCTCGAGCAACGGCATTCTCTACAACTAATTTTATATGGTAAACAATTTTTTTGTTTGCTGTGGCATTCCTTTGGTGCACACACTGTGTCCATGGATACATTTTCGCGATGTTGGTTCAAGGGTTGCCTTATCTTTTGTCATTGATGTGCATTTTATTGATATAATAACCTAGATAAATTTATAACCCATGTGCCACCCGAACTTGTTGAAGTTGGTAACATGCCTCATTTCCATATCATCGTACTGCCACGTGCAGGAACAGCAGCAAGCTTGTGGAGCGGATGAAGCTGAGCCATTCATGGGATTTGGCCGTTTTGGTAATGATCAACTTCTCATTGCTTGGTGTTCATACCATGCCTATAATTGTTGTGTTCATTTGTCTCTATGAAACTCATATTGACTTTTGCACGGAAATGGTGCAGCAAGAGCGTACGAACTAGGATATAATTAGGGGTGTTCACTATACGGTTAAAACCGTTAACCAAACTCGGTTAACCGAAAATTTTAACCGCGGTTAACCGAATTTGGTTAACCGAGAAGTTCGGTTCGATTAACCGAAAAATTCGGTTCGGTTAACGGTTAAGGTTATTTGTGTTTTCAGTTAACCGGTTAACCGAATAAAAATAAAAGTATTAATATTTAATATAAAAAATTATAAAAATAATATTGATATTAAATATAAAAATGAAATATAAAAATTATAAAATCATTAATATTAATAAAAATTAAATATAATAAATATTGACTATAATATTAATATTAATTTACCCAAATTAATTGAATTTTCGGTTAAATTAACCGAATTTTTGGTTAACCGAATATCCGGTTAACCTAAAATTCGGTTCGGTTAATGGTTAATACTTTTGATGATCGGTTAACCGACTAAAGAATTCGGTCGGTTAATAACCGAATGTTCACCCCTAGCTATAATTGTGCTGATGAGAAAGAACTAGAAGCTACTCTAAGGTTCTGCTGAAGAAGTAGAGTGCACAGGAATGTCTTGCCATAAACTGCCTGATGCCGAAGGATGTTCTCATCGAGACAGACTTAGATGGACCGTGTCCACCACGTGGCGGTGGACACGGTCCACCTAAGTCCGTCTCTGCTATCATCATCTACTTCAAGAGCCTGATCTCTATGTTCTTCACTCGATGCTTTGTCTAGTACTAGACCCCTCAGTAAAACATGTATATGAAAATAATGTGGCAGTGCCCTCATGCTCCTCATCGATGTTACTGATTGTGTAAGAACTTATAGAATATACGTCTATGTTAGTATAAACTAGAAGACTTCAACATCGCGAGGATGCCGCCGGAGGCGGAGCTGGAGGAGTTATTCGCGGCGGCGGAGAAGCAAGTCCAGCAACGCTTCACCAACAAGTGAGTAAAATTTCGAATTTAGAAGGAGAGCGGTGGCGGATAGGCAGAGGTAAGTAGAAGATAGAAGAAGGTACGTAGGATGAAGGAGACCCGACCCAGATTTTGATTCCTTCCTTATCCACGATAGCTTATTGTGGTGGTGTTGGTGTTGGTGTGGAGATGAACAAGGTAAGTAGGATGAAGGAGAAGAAAAGTAGGTGGGCTCACACTGTTAACAGTGTTTAAATATCAGTTAACAGTGTTTAACTGATGGAGCTGACAGTTTGCCCCTTATTTAGAAAACGCGGTAGTTCTGACGCAATTGAATAGGACGCAGTAGTTCAGGGTCCCTTTTGGATTTTTTCCGTTTTTATTATCATAGTTTGATTTATAAGAAGTTAACGATCTCGCTTAAGTAGTTGTTTATATTTTGTAGGAGGAGAAAGCATCGGTAATCCAAACATTACTCTCTGTAGATGACTTGAAGACTTTCTTATGGTCATTGACACTTGATTTCTTGCTATCATCAAAGAGTCTTGCACATTTTTAGCATCAACAATCTCCATTATTCTTATTAGTCTTTTAGAAAATGATTTTTTTAATAAATTTTTTATTCTATGTCGACTACAAGAGTGGGCAAACTCACGCACATCTTCAATTTTTTAACGGGGTGGTTAGAGGCCTCGTCCATTCACACCTTATCATTTGACTCATTCCATGGTTCGAACGTAGTAGCCATTACAATGACTCATATATTGATTCTCTTGTGGTACTCTTTCCTAAACCTCATATTTTAGTTTGAGATTGTACTTTTTATAACGTATTATAACGAATCTTTGTAGCCAAATTTTTGAGACATTGAATTTTGCTGGCATTAAATTTTTATACAATTATTTAAGATAACACTTTAAATTTGTTGATTATTTTTAAAAAAAATTAAATTATTTAATAAAATATACAATTATAAGGGCAAAAAAGTAATAAAAACTGGTCAAAAGTGATTGTCCATTAGTTACCATTGTCGTCAGGAGACTTAGATCGCAAAACTGGTCAGAAAATTAACGACTATCATTTTTATTTGTAAAAAAATGATCGTTGATCCTTTGAAGACCACTTTGATGATCAGCTTTGTGGCCATATCAATTTGGCTGCGAAAGGTGTTGCTTGTCCAATTTGTGACTAGTGTCATGATCAATAGTGACCATAAAAGATGATTGCGAATTTTGAATTTTTTTTTATATTGTCTCTTTTGATTGCAGCATGTGTAAATTGGTGGAAATGACGACGCCCAAAAGAAGGCTTCTCCAATTATCGAAGAAGTTTCTAAGTTGTAAAGTCCGCTATCGTTAAGTCTGGTTTCTAAATAGCAAAGTTTTATGTCATGAGAATTGTTCCCATCGACAAGTTGTTTAAGTTCTTCTCAATTGTTGAAAATCATAGTAATTTTTAGCCACATGCATCTATCCAATATCACGAATTATATAATGATTTACTATCATTGAGATCAATCTACTACTTACTATGTTTGGGTAGGTTCGTTGGATTTGACAATTAAAATGTAAGCTTTATTTCAGTACAAATAATTATATCGATTAGTTTTGTTGTGATGGTAAATTAACTTTTCATCATTGATTTGGGATAATTACGGATTCTGAGTTGTTATACATGAAATGAACTTTTAAACATCACAAGTTTTGTATTTTGGATCAATCTTTTAGTAAAGAAATGATTAAACTCAAAGACAAGGGTTCAAAATTCTTATAGACTCATATACTTTCCTATATTATAATTTGAACTCATAAATTCTTGGCTTGAATGAGTTCTAAATGAGACTTAATTTTGAGGACGCAGGTTATATTTCATAATTCCAATTGGTTAGAGTCGAATAATATTTTCAAGTTGGGATCAGAATTTGTTTGAAAATTTTTTTGCAAATCAGCGTGTGAAATGTTAAAGTTTTAATCTGATCTTCCAATATCCGAACTAAATGACTTTTGAGTCCAAATTACACATTTGTAACTAGCTTTTTAACAGTGTGAGAGTCATAAGGTAAATGTATCTGATTGTCAATTTAATTCACAAAGTTGGACCTTAAATCTATATTTATGAATTTAGAGTAGTTATGAAGTTTTGCTATGGAGTTGTGTTAGTGTTGAGGATTTTAATCTTGCTTGTGATATTTGTAAGATGTACATTTATGGGTCATATTCAACCATTTTTATTATTTTGTGGGCATCTGAGGTTTTTTAGGTTTGTTCTAATAGATGAGTAAATAATTCTACGTGTTTTATTTTGTATTATATTTTGGTATCCTACAACTATAATTTAAGTAAGCGTTTTATGTATATTATGTGCAAAGTATGTACCTACTAAAATTAATTTTTATTTTAATAATTCATCCATAAATACTGCCTCATAAGTCTCGATGTTTTGTAATTTGATGATATTCTCCGTTTAGTTATGTTTCTAGTTTAATGATTCCAATAGGCAATGATGATTTTCTAGTTTATTCTTTATGTTACGTCATAGTTCTCATGCTTGTACCTTATATTATATTTTAAAATATTATCGGATACATGTATATTTGTTTGATGAGGGTGAGAGTTGATCCGCAGTGAAATTTGATCGGAATAATAAAGTTTGGAGGAGGTATGAGTATGACTCCTGGTCGTCTGTAATGAAATTTGAAAACACGTGCACGAATTAATTCACAGTATAATAAAAAAATATCAATAATTAATAATTTTAAAAAATAAAGATTAAAGAAAAGTTGTTAACAAAGAAAGTGGTATATTGCCCTTGTAAGTTGTTATCATCAACATGAAGTGTCTAGTGATGATTATCCCTTGTATTTATTTGAACTCAATCTAATTGATCAGTTAAAGCCACCACATTTATGGAGCAGATAATTAAACTTTCTGTCATTAGATAAGCAAACAACAATTACGGAGCACGCATTAAGATTAAATAATAATAAAGTGATACATCGAACATACTTATATGAATTTGTAAATAAGTTGATCTCTCTTTATATACTCTATCTGTACTATTTTTCATGTCACTTAATCGAATTTTTTTGTTCATTTTTATTTATCACTTAATAATTTTCAATACGTATTCAATATCAAAAACTACCGAACTCAATCTAATTGATCAGTTAAGCCACCACATTTATGGAGCAGATAATTAAACTTTCTGTCATTAGATAAGCAAACAACAATTACTGAGCACGCATTAAGATTAAATAATAATAAAGTGATACATCGAACATACTTATATGAATTTGTAAATAAGTTGATCTCTCTTTATGTATTCCCTCTGTACTTTTTTTCATGTTACTTAACCGAATTTTTTTATTTATTTTTATTTGTCACTTAATAATTTTCAATGCGTATTCAATATCAACAATTACCTTATCATAATCCGTAAAAAATACATTTATCACCAATAATCTTCTACCGATTTTATTTTTATATGAATTTTTTTAAAACTTAATCTAGAGTGAGTATAAATCTAATCTCAAAATTCGACCAATCGAAAAGACTCTCACACAAATTAATTAAGCAGTTTTGTATTGCGTGTCTCTCCATCTCCTTCGCCAACCCACCAATCATACTTCAAAAACGTGCACGTGCATAAACTGCGTGGTGATAGGAGATGGACGATCATGTAAATTCTGATCGAATCATTATCAACTGCTAGCTTGAGGGAAGGAGGTCGATCTCCGCCTAATCACTATTGTGATCGTCATCGTCTTTGTATGGCGTTGTTATCAATCAATCGACTTTGATGATCTTTGGGTTTTAGTTTTTATACAACATCGTACTTCATGTCGTTCACTTCCTTAAACTAGACTAGACTAGACTAGACTAGAGCTGCCCGTTCCATTACGCTCCCTGCATTTATTTCCTTCACAATCTTCCCATACACTACCATATAAAACCATACATACCGTTTGACACTCCAAACGCTCATCATCATCACTTCATCTCCACATTCCAATTACACCCACTTCATCAAATCTCACTCCCAAGACCTTACGGTTTCCACAACTCAGGTTTGCTAGAGCAGTAGTTGCTGTCTGAGGTTTTGGATCGTGGTACTTGAGATGATGGGATCAGTTAGAGGTGGGGAGGCAATGCGGCGTGGTGTGTTGTCTGTGGCGTTGTTGGTGGTGGTGTTGGGCGTGGAGTGCGGCAGGAGAGATTACATAACGTGGGATGACCTGAAAGTGGATAGCTCGTGGACCGACAGGGACAGCCATGCTGACTGGAAACAGTCTTCTATGAGGTCGTCAGGCTCTTCTCTCGTTATTGTCGTGGATCAGAATGGTGGCGGCGATTCTCTCACTGTTCAGGGCGCTGTTGATCTTGTTCCTGACAACAATGATGAGAGGGTCAAGATCCTCATTCTACCTGGGATTTACAGGTTCTGTCTCCTTCTTATTAAATAACCGTCTTTCAACTAGCAGAGAATCATCTCGTGTTCTTTCACGTTCCATTCTCCGAGAGTAATGTTATGTAGAAGCAGCTGTACGAAGTCTCATGATGTCCTTGTTGATGCTTGCTTCCATAAATGTATCTGCGGGCTTGCATTATTATGAGTAGCTTCCTCTTCCTGTTGTCAATTTTGTGCAGGGAAAAGGTGCATGTGCTAGAATCAAAGCCTTACATATCATTCATAGGAAGCGAGAGGAATGTTTCTGAGACAGTGATTTCATGGCACGACAAAGCAGGAGACAAGGACATCAATGGCCGGGAGATGGGCACTACCGGGTCTGCCTCAGTGACCGTAGAGTCTGACTACTTCTGTGCAACCGGTATCACTTTCGAGGTAATTTTGTAGAACAGAAGTCTTCACACTGCATACATACATGTGAGCCTGAGAGTGTGGAAATTGATGCAGAACACGGTGGTGGCGGTGCCCGGAGGGTATAATATGCAGGCTGTGGCGTTGCGAGTGGCGGGCGACAAGGCGGTGTTTTACAAAGTTCAGATCATAGGAACACAGGACACACTGCTGGATGAGGCTGGGGCGCACTATTACTACAACTCTTTCATTCAGGGCAGGGTCGACTTCATATGCGGCAACGCCAAGTCATTATTCAAGGTAATGTAGCAACACTGGTCTAGAAACCTCGGAAAAATCCGATGCTGTTTTTTTTTTGATACAATACTCTACTTTCTACTTTCAGGACTGTGTGCTTCACTCAA
This sequence comes from Kalanchoe fedtschenkoi, assembly GCA_002312845.1. Taxonomy (NCBI): domain Eukaryota; kingdom Viridiplantae; phylum Streptophyta; class Magnoliopsida; order Saxifragales; family Crassulaceae; genus Kalanchoe; species Kalanchoe fedtschenkoi. The sequence goes on from NQLW01000059.1 coordinate 1,106,524, forward strand.
TAGCTGAGGGAAGCGGCGCCATTGCAGCCCACCACAGGAATTCCCCAACTGAAGACACTGGATTCTCTTTCGTCAACTGCCTGATAGACGGAAAGGGTAAGATATTCTTAGGAAGAGCTTGGGGGAACTACTCAAGAACAATATACTCACACTGCTACATCAACGACATCATAACGCCGTCGGGCTGGAGTGACTGGAATGCCTCAGACAGGCAGAGGTGAACTTTACTCTTGTTCCGTCTCTACGTGTGGCTGCAATGTACTGTCTGTGCTTATTCGGTTTCGATTCTGCAGGACTGTGGACTTTGGAGAGTACAGATGCAAAGGAAAAGGGGCAGACAGAAGCGGCCGTGCGCCATGGTCTAAATCCTTCACCTATGATGCTGTCAAGCCATTTTTGGATATGAATTACATTAATGGAGGAAACTGGTTGAAACTTTAGCTGCCAAGTTTTCTATTAACATACTTAAAATACAGAATTCAGTAAATCATAGGATCAGCGGAGAGAATTGACAAGTTATAAAACTGAATGCTTTAGCCACTGCCAAGTTCTCCATCAATCCGGAGTTTTATATCCGGCCAACCAACAGAACATATCTACCTTGTGATGACTAGCTTGCATGACAGGTTCTATGACTCTCATCACGGACTGCACGCAGAGCATTTATCCAATTTTAATTTGATTTTTTACAACTCAGAATTTACAGGTTGTACATTTTCGGGACACTATGCTTAGGCCTCTCTGTGGTGCGAGCTTCACAGATGGGAGCTAATGGCAGAGAAGATGAAATATCTTTAAAAAGATGATCGATTGTACATATAATATAATCAAAGTATTGATATCTCTTATGTTCCACAAATCCCATATATTAAGGTGCTGGTAGATTCAGAAATTATTATTTCGGTGTTAAAAAAAATCTGTAATAATTTTCAAGTAAAATTTTGATACATTTTCAAATTTAATATATGATTTTGTTTTTCAAATATATTTTAAGTTGGACTATGACCTATTTTAAACTTAAATATGATGATACAGATCATCAAAATATATCAAATTTTTAGAATGAGTTTATATTGAATTATATTTAAGCGGCCACTCGGAGGAGGATACCTAGATATGGTGTTTGGTCGCTAAATTAGCATACTCAGATTGTAATTTTTATTAGAATTGGAGCAGTTGTGTCTATTAGCGCATCCTCATCAAAATAATCCTAAAAATAGATTTGTATCATGCCAACTCAGTTTTTTCATAAATCTCATTTTTATAAATCTTTTTTCCACATTGAAACAAATTTTTCAAACATCTACGCATGGGATCCGCATGTCATATTATATTATTTTCTATTTTTTATATTATATTAATTACAAATATCTTACACTTATTAAATATACAATTTTTGATAATTATTAATTCATATTATATTTTCTTGACATGATATAATAAAAAAAGTTATGTAGTTAAAATTTTCACCAAACAACAATGATAATGGATTAAATTTAACATTAAATCTAGTACATTCCAAGCTTAAAATAAATAAATAAACTCAATAATAGATAAAATATGACAAATACAACTTAATTCAAATCAAGGAGTCCAAATTGATGTTAAATTTGTTCAATCAAATCAACTCGAAATTTGTGATGAGCATTTCTATCACGAAGCTCAGTCTGTCTGTGAATGTATTGGTGAAATTGGGGAGTAGATTCTTAAGTTGCATTCACTGGAGGTTCTCCTTCTTCATCTATCCAATTTAGAGCCGCATCCTCTTCGTCTTCGATGATCATACTATGCAAAATGATGCAAACATACAATATATCACATCTATGATATTTATATTATAATAGTGCAAGACCATGTACAATAATCCAACAAGATTGCAACATGTCAAAAGCACGTTCAACATCTTTTCTTGCCGACTCATGTTTCTGTTTGAATATTTTTTTTCTCTTTGGATCCTCCAGATGAGAAAAACTTATAATAAACGCGCTCACTCAGGATATATGTCATCAGTTAGATAATAACATTTTTATAAGTTGGCATATTTACTGTAATCTCATTAAGGACGGCTAGTTTTTGAGCTTGAAGTTCTTCCATTCTTTTCCATTGATGGTCAAAAATTCTTCAACCAATGATTTAGTTATATTTTTTTTTCCTTTCCTCTCAGTTTTTGTTTAGCAGCCTTTAGACCGATGGAACGACTTTCTGATTCGTTACCTTCATGAGTGTTGTCCTCGATATAATGGTGTGGTGATGATGTATATGCTCCAGAATTACTCGTCTTTGTCTTCTTTGATGCATTTTTTGCACCAATTTGAATTATCCATTTTAGTTTATCCTTCACCACTTCCCACTCAAGCGTGTATAGAAACTCTATTTTCTTATTAGTATTTTTCCAATTGAAACGCACTATCTGTATTATTTGGTTATCTGACCATCCACTGTGATGATCAAACACAATTTAATTATAATAACTATTAAATTCATTTTACTGTGGCATGATTAAGTAATAATGCGACTTGATTTGAGATTTGTCTCTTTCAATTTTTGTTTTGTGATACGTATTGAAGTGTCATGGCCATCGGGGGTACGGTCTGGTGGTAAAGAGGGTGAGAGGTGAATTCTGATAATCCTCATGACCAGAGTTTGATTCCTGATGGTTGGATGTGTCAAGTGTAATTTATATTTAGTAAAAAAAATTTAAAAAAGTATCGTGCCACATGAGCCCAAAAGCTGCCTCTGGTTTAAGAATTTTTCACTGTAGAATCATTACTTATTGTGAGTCATGAGTTAATTAGCATCTCCTCCTCCTCATTGCTCCACTTGATGTGATGACTATTCTTTTCTTGTCATGTGATACTGTGCGCAGCTCATTTTTCGTCATCGATGCATGCTCTGAATTTTTTTCCACTAGTTGACTCTAGTAAACACCAAAAGATTATTTTGATTTCCCCACCCCTACACTAAAAATTAAATGGATCATCACAGTTCATAAATATATATCATTTTGAAAGGAAATAAATAGGGGAAAAAGAACCACAGAAATAAGTCTGGTCAAATCAGGCTCCTAACCCGAGGGCTGACTCATGAGGCCGCACGCTCAGTTTCTTCTTCTTTGCACAGGGCTATTTCAAGTTCTTAATGTAAGCTCCATTAATTGAGGCGTAAATTTCACGCGGATTGACTGTGAAAACTCAAAAAATTGATGCGCATCTTTCGAAAACTCCAATCCATAATTTTATCGTAGTGTTAAAGACTCAGATACATTTTAAGTTAGTGATTGATCATGATAAAACTGAAAATAAAATGAAATAAAGTAGTCTAATTCAACACAAGTTAAACGTCAAGTCAAGTGTTACGGGTGCATGATATTGTCAAAGACGAATGATATGTATTATCATGTGTAGTCTCCTAATCATCTGCTTGTGGGTCAGCTGGTGCCTCTCTGCAGACATGTGTCACTCGCCTCAGCAGCTCATGCGTGCGCCTTTACTCCTCTGCTAGGGTATGCATTGCGGAAACCATCTCTCTCAACTGTTTATCGAGCCCCTGCCAGCGGATTTCTCATGTAGTCTGGCACCAAGTTGACTACCTCCACTTGTCTTACGGCTCCTCTCCTTTGAAACAAAGTTCTAGCTCAAGTGGTAGATGTCGAAGGTGCTGTAGTATGAGGTTCTGATTGATTTTGCTGGTGTTGATCTTCTACAAGCTACTCCTTAGCTATCGGTAACTCCTCTCGTAGCGCCAGATCTCTAGGTTAAACCCAGACTATTGCAACCATCTCTCAAGACTCAGATGACTTCATTATCTGAACATTTCCTATGTTAGGTATAATGGTTGAATGATGTCTCTATCCTCAACCGGAAGCACGGGAAATGCTCCCACACGCTCCAAAAGGTATGTTACCACTCCTCCACAGCCTATCGGGTCAAGCTTTTCTCGAATAATCTCAAAGTATTGGCACATGTAATGTGTAAAATCAGCTTGTAATTCTCTACATGCGCATAATAGAACAAAGAGGTCTATTTATTGAAGTTTATCCCGTCCATTATCTTCAATGAATATGGTACCTCTTGTGACCTATTGAATATAGACTAGGGATCGGTCACGTATGTATGTGGGTGCTATTTTGGAGGGTCTAAATCTGAGATCAGGCTCTGTGGAGATCTCATTTTAGGATTCAGGTAGATATCCTTTCATACGTGGTTTGTATCTCTCATAATCATCAAGTCCTTAGTGGAGCGCTTCTTTAACTTAGTCGAGATTGATTTGAAAATATGTACCTTCAACTTTGAAGTTGAGATAGGAAATGTCGTCCTCCTCAAAATATTCCAAGGTTGAAAGGAATTCAATCATAGCCTTACGGTCAGTGTGGAAGCTTAATTCTGTTATCCTTGGCCATCTGATGTCTCGTGCTAGCCTTCGAACTCCCATATAATTTTCCGATTCAATCAGAAATTTGCTCTCTACTCTTCAACTGACAATTGCCTCGGTTCCTTGGAGAATGTGTGGAACTGGATTACTGAGCGTTGATGGTCAAGCGGCGTGCTCGATATTTTTTTTCGCACGGAGTGACTATGTGCGGCGACTGCGGACTAACATTTTGTGACACGGCTGCTACTTTGGTTGGTGCTTATTCAGTAGTCCTATGTAATGAGGATGGTGGTGATGGCAATATCGGATGATGACAGCAAGTGGATGTGGATGCAGTTGACTGATGATGTCCCCGGGCGTTGCCTGTCAAATCCCGTACTCTCATATTTTGAAATACTAGGCAAAAATTACTTCACTTCGCGATTGTTGTATTTATCCTAGAGTGAACAGCCGTGCGCACGGGACGCTTTGTCTTCCACACGGACATTAATTTCTCGACCGCGTGCTAATCTGGACGGTCGCGCTCGATACCTCCTTGTCATGTGCTCAGCTTGCATCCCTTTATCACAGGTTTACTGCACAATCTCACTCTTAGACTCCATTATTATTGAGTTAGTGCTGATTAAGAAAACTAGAAAACTAAATAAAATAAAACTAGAAATAAAAAGTGTGTAAACTAAAAATCGAGTTGTCGCTTGATAAGCGTCCTTATTTAACGCCCTAGACTCGACGATACTTTAGGCTTCGGTCATGGTGGCCTGCTCTTCAGGACATCCACGAAGTCAAGTGCCGCTCTCCTTCTTTTCCCCTGCTCTTATGACTATAAAATTTAAAATTTTTGTTCGGGTCACCTTCGGACTTCACCTTGTAATAGTTGGACTTCTCTTTGACATTTCTTGAACTTCTCATGTTTGTCCTCTCTATCTTTCAGACTAATTGGCTACTGGACAGCAACTGCAAGGTGTTGTCGCGGTTCTTCTTTATCGGACGGCTCTTTAAATTTATCTTTAAACTCTCCATGACGACTAATGTCAGTCTTTATTTTACTCATGTTTACGAGTCATAATTTATGTACAGTAGACTCATTTCATTAATTTATATTTTCCCAAAAATAAAATTGTGCACTTTTGTGATAAGCTAATGTCCATTTGCATAAATCACGTTTCCCGTGAAAATAATAGACAGAAAAGGACCTGGTTGAATTATATGTTAAGTGCTTTTTTGGAATAATAAAAAAATTCAGATTAAAATTGTTGCCAAAATTGTATTTTTACCCACCTTGGTCATACTTGGCACAAATTTTGTTAAATCCAATCAAATGTCTCCTCCTTTGATTATCAGCATCCCACATGAAGGCCATCGAGAACTCCTTTCGGGACAGGGACTGCTGCCATTGTGTGAATTGGCATGGACATGATCACCAACTGAACTAGCGTTAGCCTGTTGAGGAAGGAGGTCGGAACGTTGTCGTTCCAAGAAAACGAAGAAAGGCGCGAAGGAAAAGGTAACAAGCGACAGCGTTTGGGAAAGAAAAAGAAGAGAGAAACGGCGTCGTTTCCTCTGCAGAAGGAATAATACAGAACAAGGACCAAATGCCTACGGATCAGTGCAGACTGATATTTCAGAGTCCTATGGGCCTAGGGAAACGGGCTGTTCTTTGTTTTTCTCATTTACGTGTAAATTGTAGGACACTTAAACTTGTATATATAGCTGTAAAAACCCTAGATCATTAATAAGATTGAGAAGAAATTTATTGAAGAAGGAGGCAACTTGGTCAGGTTCTTCCCTTCCATTTACTGTTCCATTGTTTTTCCTGCAGCTTCAACAGAACGTTGTTGAAGCTTGCACTCATTTATCATCCAGTTTTCTTCATGGTATCAGAGCCACAAGCTCAGACAGGAAGTAATCCAGTCATTTTAGCAGTGTAAACTGTAATTGAAAACATCGGTTGAGGGTAGAAGAAATGGCAGACCAAGTAGTAGCAGAACGAAATCCTGCTGCAGCAGGTTATGGATCTGTAGATGATCCTTTGTATGTTAACAACAATGAAAATACAAACATGTCTCAGGTTAGTGATGTACTAGTAGGGACCAAAAATTATGGGTCATGGCGGAAATCTATGGAGTTAGCCTTAGGAGCCAAATCAAAGCTTGAGTTTATTAAGGGTGAGATACCAAAACCTGATGATATTCAACAGTTAGCTAAATGGAAAAGGTGCAATGACACAGTGATGTCCTGGCTAATTTGCTCTGTCTCCAAGTCCATTGTGGGGAGCATACTCAGAGCAAAAGATGCACCAACAGCCTGGGTAAGCCTCCATGGAAGATATTCAGGCTCCAACAGACCAAGAATCTTTGCACTGAAGGGGCAGATATGTAACATGAAGCAAGGGGAGTTGACAGTGGCTGAATATTTTGAGAAACTGGTGGAACTTTGGGATGAGTTTGATTCTCTAATAGATGAGGAAGCAGACTACACAATCAGTGATAAATATAGGGAGGATGACAAGTGTATGCAATTTTTGATGGGATTGAATGAGAAGCATTCACAACTCAGGACACACATGTTGGCATTGAAAATTTTCCCCAAAGTGGATGAGGCATACAATATTATAGCACAAGATGAATTGCAAAAGGAACTTACCAAGATGAATGTGAATGAGGCATCAGTACTTTATTCCAGCAACAACCAACCTGCTAGGGAAGGACAAACTGCAACAGGCAGAGGGTATAATAACTACAACACTCCTTTTAACAAGGGAAGTCCCACAAGCCAAGGTAGAGGAAAAAGGAACTTGGTCTGCACACATTGTGGGTTATCTGGCCATTTGAAGGAGTATTGCTACAAACTTATAGGATATCCACCAAGGGGGAATAAGCAATTCAATGGGACAGGTAGAGGAGGTAATTATAACAGGACTTTTGCCAACAACACTGTGACAGATCAAAATGAAACCAACCTGTCTCTCAACACTGAGACTGAGAAGATAGCAAGTAGTGCAGGAAACTTTCAGCTTTCACAAGAAAAAGTAACTCAGTTATTAGCCCTTCTACCACAAAGCACAAAAGCTGCAGAAGTTCATGGATTTAACATGGCAGGTATAACTTGTATGGCAACT
>NQLW01000059.1:1129523-1151145 GCA_002312845.1 Kalanchoe fedtschenkoi
ACACTAATGGATGAGTTGGAAAGTTCCACTCTAAAATGTCTCTTGGTGCATTTCTTTTAGAATTTGTTTTAGTGCTTCTTTTACAATCATGCTATGCGTTGATGCTCGCTTCAGACTGTGTTTGGTTTAGGAAAAATTTTGTGAAAAGAAAAGTTTGAGAAAAAATGAAAAGGAATTTGTTTGGTTTCATAGATAAATGTCAAGAAAAACACTAAGAAATTCATTCCATGTTTCATTATCATGAAATTATTACAAAATGTGGAAGAAAGATCAACCATTTATCATCTTCATATATTCAACTTGGTCGGATATATTGAATTTGATAGAAGAAGCGATTGTCCGCTTCAAATATATTAAATGTGATCAGTTTGTATCAGATTGGTTGATTAAAAGTAAGAATCACATTTCCACTTAATTTTCTTTTCTTACTATTTTCCATCTAAAACAAATACTGAATTTTATCAATTTTTTTTAAAAATTTTCTTAACCAAATTTTCCTAAACCAAACACATAGTAAATGCTCTCAATGGCAGGTATGAAGTCTGAACATAGAAAGGTTAAGAAGTGTATTATGACGCTAAGATACGTGGTTTGGCAATAACTTGAGATTTTGAGAATCTGGATTAGTCTAGAGAAGGCAGGTTATGTTAACTAGTTAAGCTTGAATTTATTTTGTAAAGTTTAGCTGACCTCCTTTCTACATTTTGGTAATTTTATTATTGTTATTTTGTTTACGTGGTCAGAGATTGCACGTCCCATTAACTCACGAACATTTTTAATATATAAAGTAACAAATAAGAATTGGCAATTGCGATTCATTTTATTTTAGTAATAAAAATGTGTAACCGATGAACACAGTTTCAATCTGACTTGAATGAAATGTTGCAATATCAACAGATTGGCAAGGGAGCACCATTCCACTCCTTGAGGCAATCCAGCATTGGGTCGATGATCTTCCCCTCACACATGGCTGTAAACACCTTGTCGAATTCCTCCCCCGGTGATCTGACCTTCTCTCCGGTGAGCAATGCTGTCCCGAGCTCCTCCCTCACAAACTTGTAAAGCGGGTATGATCGGCAATCCTTGATCTGGTTAGCCACTGGAGCATTCCCACTCTCGATCAACGCCCTCATGCTTTCCACCTCTTTGGGCAGAAGGGCCTTGAGCTCATCCTCAAAAGCAGCAACCTTTAGGAAGATGGAAGAGTTGGGGTTCTTCTCATTTTCGCCGTTGGTCAGGGCGTGCTCGACCAGTACTTGCCTCAACTTCTGCATCAGGGGGTAAGTGGCCAGGCAGGGGTCGTCAATGTAGGCGAACACATACTCTCTGTCCACCACCTTCACCTCCTCCAAGTGACTCCCCTTCATAGACTCGGCCGCCATCCCCCAGTTCAAAGGGTCGCCCTGCTTGCTTGACACATGATGTCCATTAGAAGAGTAGTGGCCGTTGGACTTGTGCTTGCAGATGGTCTCCATTTCTGCTCGCTTATCAGTGTTGGTATCTCTCTCTTTGTCGTGTAATGGAGCTAGGAGCTAGCTGGATGCTTTGAAGTTGAGTAGTAAAGATTAGAGAGATTGGTGAGTGTAGTGAGTTGATGAACTGCGATTTATATAGATGGGTAAACAGAAGTAGCTAGTCATGATGGAGGCGGCCAGGAGGGAGAGGATATTATTAGCAATGGTAGTTGGAGTGAAGGATTTAGCTAAGAAGGTGCGATGAAAGGAGTGGGTGGGGTGCAAACCGAATTGGTCAAAATAGTCAGATTTTGGAGTATACTTTAGTGATGATGGATGTATTGTGGTGCAGTTGTTGTCTGCGTAATGATGATCTTAACTAACCTTTTTTGGCTTTGTTAGCAGCCAGCCATTGATGGTGTAGAAGAGGCGGCCAAATTTGGTTTAAGGCGGACACGATTGACTGATGCCAAGGAATTATCTGATGAATGGTCACTCCTCAGTAACATACGTGTTCGTATTTGTTTGGAATGATGAGAATATATGGTTTAGTTTTAGTATACTACTTACGCATCATGCATGCATGCACGTAGTTTCTAAATTCGTCTAACTACTTAGGTATACTTCAACTCAAAACGGTGACGTAAGGCTAAGCTAATTTTAAATTTGGGAAAGTAATATGAAAAGAAAAATTAGAGTAAAATAACGGAATTTCATGCTGGATTAATAACGAAACCTTTGAAGAATAAAAGCACATATGGCAATAAAATAATCCTTTTTACATCTTTAATGATGAAATTAATTAATAAAAATGAAATGAATTTCATGATCAATTTTGTTTTAAAATTTTGTGTCGAATTTATTTTCTTTCTTAATTTTTTCATATGATTCCTTCTAAGCTAATTACAAAGTTCAAGCTAAATTTGTAAACATGGGGACCCGGCACTAGAAGAGATTTATGTAAGGCTAAGCTCTCTTTAATTTAGGAAAATAATATGAATGATAAAGAATTAGAGAAATTTCGTGTTGGATTAATATTGAAATCTTTGGGGAATAAAAGCACATACGACAATAAAAATATATTTTTATATTCTTAATATTAAAATCAATTCAAAAAATTAAATGATGATAAATTTTGTTTTTGTTTTGTTTACATTTTTTGTGTGATTCTTCCTAAGCCAAGAACAACCTACTTACAAAGTTCAAGCTAAATCTGTCAAGAAGTTGAGCTAACACTAGGGGAGATCCTTAACATATTGCAGAGATTTAGTGAGTGATCCAATTGAACATCGGCCATGTAGAAGGAAACCCTATGATGTAACTTATTTTTTAGTAAAAATTTAAAACGAATTGTTCCTAATCAGTATGAAAATTTTAAAATTGAACAGATACATTTTGAAAAACCAAACCATGTAGTTCGATTTAATTTTTTCATGAACTTTATTTATTATTTTATGCAATAAATATGAGACTTTCACAATGAAATAGAGGTATTAGTTTTTCTTATATATTCAATTAAATTTTTATATGATTTAAATATATAGTGAAATGATTCGATTTAGTTCAGTTCGGTTTGAAAAAATCAAAAATCAAACTGAACCACTAATAAATATGTTTTCAAAAATTGAAACTGTAATTAAATCACTACTACTCCAAATCGAACCAAATCTATTAGTTCGCTCTATTCATCCGTTTATTTAATTTTACTACATTCTCCTACGATACTCCTGTAGAAATTCATAGTATGATTTTCAACTCTCATTACGAATTGGGTAATGCCACATTTGTAAGTTGATATATGCGAGTATTTGAAGGTCAAAAGCCAAAAGATTCATAACTTATTAGCAGACATCCAATTCAAAGAGGAGGTACATTTGTTGATGGATATATAAACTCGATATCAAGGTTTTTTTTTTTTAATTCCATATTCCTTTGTTTCATTTCAATGAAGTTCTATATTTTGATTTGTTTTCATTATATCCTACTTTTTTTTAAATTATAGGCATTAATTGTGGCTTTGCTAAATAAATTGCTCTAACAATATCGATACTGACACACATCACATTTCATCCCGTAAACTTGTCTAGATGTCATGTAGTATAAATCACTCTTAGCAACAATTTGCTTTCAAGCGTCATCTGTTAAGGTAGATATAAGATGACGTTTTTGAAGACCATAAACGTCGTTTCATGTGTCAACATATAATGATGTTTATTAAATAGTCTCGCCTTAAATCATTGGGACATACGACAGCACTTTTAGCTCATAAGCGTCAGGCTTAATCACAACTATAGATAGCGTTTGTTACCTTCTTTAAATGTCATCTAACTCTACTAAAATATGTGATTCTCGGTTAAAAATAATTTAACTGTTAAGATAACCGGTAAAATATTATTCGGTTAATTTACCAATTCCGTTTACCGGTTGTGGTAAAAAAATTTGAGGGTTTGACCACATAGGCTAACCTACCGGTTAAACCTACCCGGGAAGTCTTTTGGCTAAGATACCATGTAACATACCGGCTAATGTATAGGTTAAAAGATAACTAAGGCTATATTAGAGGCTAAGTTAGTTTATTTAAATGTAATATCTTAACCGGTAATTCAGTCAAAATTTTAACCAACAAAATTTTATCGATGGACTCCCAACCGGTAATTGATTAGCACCAATTTTATACGGTGCTAATGATTTATAAGCGTCTTCTAAAGTATACAATTTTTGAAGGCACTTTTGACTTATAAGCGACGCATTGAGTCATTTGACTTATGAGCATTTTTTAAAGTGATATACTATAGGAAGCGCTTTTGACTTATAAGCGCCTTCTAAAGTCAAATGACTTTAGACGGCGCATTTGACATATAAGCGTCTTCTAAACTATATTACTTTAGAAGACACTTTTAACCTATAAGATCCTTCTAAAGTATATACCATTTTAGAAGGCGTTTTTGACTTAAAAGAGCCTTCTAGAGTCAAAATTTATATGACCGTCAAATTTTAAATTATCAACGATTCACAGTTGCAATCAACCAAATGACATTGTTATTCATAATGTCTTATATGTGTTATAATTTTTATTTTCTTCTTCATTATCGAAGAACACAATGATAGTTATGAGTTTCAGTTTATGGCAATCATTCGAAGTTCAGATTCCAGATTCAACTTTCGGATTGCACCGACTAGATAAACATTGACTTTATTTCTTCACCCACATAAGTTCCAATTTCGCCTTCACGACGACTTATTTGCTCCCTCCTCGTCTAACCTTACTGGCTCATTGTCTTCTTATATACATCCCCACTCTTGGTTGCTACCACCCTACTCTCCTCTCTTTTTTTTTTTTGCCTTCAACGGATACAAAACACATAATAAATTGCATCACATTCATAGTAGATCTGATCAAAACATCAAGTCGATCTAAGTATCAAATCTGAAAAAAATGGCACTAAGCAATGAATAATAAAATACATATAAGGGTTTTAAAACTTATTTATGAGGCACAAAATGTGGGTTATATATGTTGGCTAGTAGAAGCGTCGTATGATGTTTCAACTTTCAATGGCACTTATTTTTAAAAAGCGTGGTGTAATCTTATATGACTATGATGGCATTGTCGCCTAACAAGTGTCGTCGTTACTGAAAACTTTAGAAGGCGTTTATAATAATATAGCATTTTCTAAAGTGTAACTTTAAGACGGCGCTTTCTATTAATAAGCACCTTGTGAAAAAAATTTGGATGATATTTTATACCCATGACTTACTATGGCGGTGGATTAGAGAGCACTTCATAAACGTCATGTTATGCACCAAATAAGTGTCGTGGTAATATTCATATGTAGTACTGATGGTCAAACTGATTTAAATTTTAGTTTAATCAATAAATTGGGAACCAGAACTCTAATCGGTTCGATCCTTGATCTGATTTTAATAACTATTATCTCAATTTGTATGGGTCAAATTAGTGAATTAAACCCTTAGATGTGGTTTACTTATCCATATCAAGTGTTGATGGAGCCGGTCGAATTATATTCAGAGCAATTTTTATCTCCTATTAATTATTAATAGCTGGCTGTGTGCGACCATATGAGGTTATTCATAATTATTTCTGGTTAAAATTCATCAATCATAACTCGGATCGTAGTAAAAAATTATGACTCCTAGATATGAATAAAATTGATCTCTTGAGACTATCAGAATCCAGTCTTTATAAGTTCAAGTTTGATGGTAATTTATAATTATATCTCACTTGCACGTAAATCACTTATCGATATTCTTCTGTCAATCGGTATTTGGATTGTGCATAAGGCTCAACATATTTTTTGATCTCCGAATAAAATTGATATTCAAGATGGCTGACATACAGCTTGTTTGAATAGAATCATACATTTCTTAGTGTGTACTCATCAAAGGAGTCTAAAGATATTCTCTCATCATATGAGAATGGCAGATCGATCCATATTATTGGCTAGCTTCTTTCATCATGATTCATAACTTATCCCAAAACAAACTTTATAAATACCGGATAAAGGGGTAGTGTTTGACAATACCAAACCAAGTTAATTCACATGTAGAAAAATTATGATCATCTCAGGTTAAAGATTAGACTCATATAATAAAAGAAATATTGATACTAATTAAATATCTTACACAGTCATTAATTGATACTTCAAATGAGAACCTTATGCACATGTCATTAATTTGAATCTTGAATTGAAACTTAATATATATATATATATAGAGAGAGAGAGAGAGGGTGGATCAGTTGAGAACCTCTTTAAGTTGAGAACCTTGTGGACAAATGTGGACCAATCATTTTATACATAAAACGACTGTGTTTTGATTAAAGGCATGTAAGTAGACATAGGTAGAGACTTGGGCATCTCTTAAAAAGAAAAAAACAGTTTCAACAAATGTAATATGCCTGCTAACATGATATATGTTGAGTGCTCAAACAGAATAATCTATACTCTTTCAGCCCAAATGGATATCCAAGAAAAAGCTGAAGGTAATGTTCTCATATCAAACTTATCCATGTTGGAAGCATTATTAGTAGCAAAACACAAGCAATCAAATATCTTTAGATGTGTCAAATCTACTCGATGTCTAAAAAAACATCTCATAAGGTGTTCTATTTTGTAAAATAGTGTATGTAGTTGTAAGAGCATAATCTCCCCATAATGATGTAGGAACACTGGACTGAATCCTTATAAACTTTGTAACCACTAAAACGTTGTGTATGCTTACTCTCTGCAACTTTTTTGAGAAGTGTGTGGACTTTTATGTTGGTGTATACAGACCTTAACTGTCAAAAAATTCCTTAACTTGAGATTGAAATACTCCATGCCATTAATGCTTCTTAATGCCCGAGTAATATATTTTTGAATTGAGTATCAAATCTGCGAAAGAATGCCATAAGCAGATCAGCAGGTACTTTAGCCTTAGATTTCATCAGATATGTCCATACATTTCTTGTGTAATCATCTGCAATGGTGAGAAAATACTTGGCACCGTTTAAGGATAAAACTGAGTAGGTCCCCATACGACAGTGTGAGCCAAAAAAATTAAATGTCTTGTCTATTTTAATGGTGCTCAAAGAAAAATTCAATTTTGCTTGTTTTGTATATGTTCATTATTTTTATACTATTTGTTATACTCAAGTAGCAAAACAATCAGTTTGGACAAAAGTGCATGGCCTACTCTACTCTGTCTTAGCTTCAAGCCTTCACTTTTATTCACTAGTGCCGTATGCTTCTCTTGCTTGTTTGCCTCTACATTGTTAAATTACTATCTCTCACATGATAGAGACCTTCTTTGTCTTTACCAATCTCCAGCACATTATTGTACATTTGATCATGAATTAAACATCAGTTAGCACTGAAAGTGACACAATACTAATTCTGATCCTCACAAGCTTTATCACAGAAATTAAGTTCAACTTGAAGCATGGTATGAATAAAACATTGGTAAAGGTTAATGTTTTATTCATCTTACAAGTTCCTACTTGATTTGCCACAGTGATTATTATTCCATTTGGAAGCAAAACTTAGTATTTTCTCTTCAACTAGGTTAAACTAACAAACATATGCTTGTTGCATGCTATATATTATTGCCTCCTTGATTCTGAGTTGCTGATCCCTTGTAGAATCCGTGATCAATAGAATATCCAATTAATTTGTTGTGATTTTCTCTTAAATGTCCGCTCGTCTGGGGTATTCTGAAATTTTCATTTTTCATTTTTACCATAAGCATGGCCTGTGTATTCATGTTATTTTGTATAGCCATGATTGCTGCGTCCATATGAGAGATCTTTAAATGCCTCTTCAAGCTTCATCTTGTAGAGCCATTACATAGATCATGTTCAAATTAGTGAGAGGTATCATGGTGAGTGTATGTGTTCTTAGTGGCAGAAATGAGTCACTGAGTCCTTTAAGAAATTGTACCACCCTTTCTTTAGATTGTTTACTCAGTATGTAATTAAAAAAAAGCTCATTCTTTGCCAAGGACACACTTAGGCATTTGCTCCATTATTTCAACTTCGGTACTTAATTTGAAAATTTGTGATAGTTCATGGTATGTTTTTGTAGTTTACCCTATATTATTTTATCATGTTGATCTCGTTTTATTTTTCCATATTACACTTTATTTTATGTCATCTTATATTATTCTTATTCAGGAATCAAATATTAAAAACGGGACAAGAGTCTGTGTATAGCAGCACATGGGGAGTGAATAATATCTTGTGGACGATGACTCTGAACCCTTGTTAGTTGCTTAGCTTTCCGTATTAATATTGTATAAAATCCGGACAACGGTTTTAGAGCACGTGGGTGAATACGCATTGCACTACAAAATGTTTTTTTCTGATGTTGTCGATTGAATTAAAATGAAGCTATCAGTGTGTACCTACCAATAGCATTTAGACAGCCACTATTACATCCAGCGTCTCAAAGTTCTCATCTATATATTATGCGTATGCTTGTCACTCCATGTTTTGATGAGTCAGAAAACAAAATATCTCATGAGAATTGGGTGTCCAATTTTTAAAACTATATATATTGTTTCAAATTGATTATAATAAATTTGGTATATAATCAAGGGAAAAAAATATGAGATGACACCTCATTAAATTAGGAAAGATATCAGAAAAAAATAATAAGATTTTGCTATTTTTTTCAATTTCGTTGTAGGGTTATAAGATTTTACATGTACGTGTTCGATCTTCGACCTCTCACTCTTTCTCCATCAACAACAATAATGGCTTCTCTACTTCCCCAAAGCAGCCTCATCATCCATCACGCTTTCTCTTATCTGATGATATTCATATATTTGATGATCACCATAATCTCCTCCCTCTTGGCTCTCCTGATCTTGAAACAAAAAATATACTGCAGCTGCCAAATTTGCCATAGCTATGTCACCATGAGTTGGTCAAGGGAGTTTGTTAACCTCTGTGATTGGTACACTCATCTGCTCCGAAAGAGCCCTACAAGGACACTTCATGTCCATGCTTTAGGCAACATCATCACAGCCGATCCAAAGAACGTGGAATACATACTCAAGACTCGTTTTGATAACTACCCCAAGGGGAAGCCCTTCTCCGCCATATTGGGTGATCTATTAGGAAAAGGTATTTTTAATGTTGACGGGCATGAGTGGATGTTTCAGAAGAAGATGGCTAGCCATGAACTGGGTAGGGTTTCTTTACGATCTTATTGTTTTCAAGTTGTCAGCTATGAGATTGAGCAAAGGATTTTCCCTTTGTTGTCATCCGTGGCTGGTGAGTCGGAAAGTGGGGTGCTTTTGGATTTGCAAGATGTTTTTCGACAATTTTCTTTTGATAGTATATGCCAATTCTCATTTGGTATGGACCCCATGTTTCTAGAATCTTGCCACTCTATGAACAGCTTTGCAGCTTCATTTGACTTAGCAACGAGGTTGTCAGCCGAGCGAGCCATGAAAATATCTCCTTTGATATGGAAGATGAAGAGGCTCTTGAACGTCGGGTCCGAAAAGAGGTTACATAATGCAATAAAAGTCATCAACTTGATGGCACAAGAAATCATAACGCAGAAGCGTAAGTTGGGGCTTGTAGGGCAACAAGATCTATTGTCTAATCTCATGGACTGTGTGCAAGATGACAAATATCTCAGAGACATTGTTGTCAGTTTCATTTTAGCAGGCCGCGACTCAGTGGCTTCAGCTCTCTCAAGCTTCTTTTTCTTACTGGCAAATCATCCGGACGTCGAGGAAGCCATAGCGAGAGAAGCAGATCGAGTCATCGGTGAAGGCCAGCACCTCACAAGCTTTGATCAAATAAAAGACTTACACTACTTGCAAGCTGCTGTTTATGAGAATATGAGACTGTACCCACCTGTCCAGTTTGATTCAAAATTTTGTCTTGAAGATGACGTTTTACCAGATGGAACTCGGGTGAGGAGAGGAACTAGGGTTACATACCATCCTTATGCAATGGGGCGAATGGAAGAGATATGGGGCGATGATTGCTTGGAGTTCAAGCCAAAGAGGTGGTTGAGAGATGGTAAGTTTTACCAGGAGAATCCATTCAAGTATCCGGTGTTTCAGGCTGGTCCTAGGGTTTGCCTTGGGAAAGAGGTGGCATTGGTGGAGATAATAACAGTTGCACTTTGGTTGATTCGTCATTATAGCATAAAACTGGCGGCATCAAATTGTTCTTCAGTTCCCAAGTTTTCTCCTGGCTTAACTGCAACGTTTAGGGATGGATTGCAAGTCCTAGTCACGCAGAAAATCAGACCAAGCTAGGGCGCAGCAGTTTGTAGCATGTAAAACAATGTTTTGGCTAAGCAAATAGTTTCTTCAGGACATATGTCTGATCTTATTAGATTCTCCTGGACCAACTTTCAATTCAATATTTGGGAATCCCTCTTGATTCCTAGATTCTCCTGGGCCAACTTTCAATTCAATATTTGGGAATCCCTCTTGATTCCTAGATTCTTAGACTCTTCTTTTATTTTGAATTTCATTAGATTTAGAATCCAGTCATAGGAGCGAATAGGCATCATCAATCTATTATCTGATGGATGAGGTGTTCTCCTCCGATCAGTTCTCAATTCGCTCCAAATTTATTGGTACAGAGTTTATGGATTGTCGAAGTTGACTATTAAAGTTATTGATTGTATTTGCAGAAACTCATATGGCAAGCTATGTCCAAATCTCCAGTTAAATTAAAGCACGTTTATCTTCTGGCTTTCTGTGGAGTCTAGGGGGACCTAGCTAGCATTGAAATGTTGCTTTCTGGCTCATGGTTCTATCTCCCTAGAAGATTCCAAATACTCCCTTCTCCTCTAAATCAATTTATCAGTACTTGACTCGGAACCATTCTAAATCACTTGGTTTCATGTCGTATGAAGTATACTCTCTCATATCTGAAACATAACTTCACCATGTGGTTAGCTTATCAGGACAGGTTTCCACTGAACACTAGACTGTTGCGATCGACTTGGTCACAAATATCTAATGACATATGCCTCCTATGTAACCAACATCCACAATCCCTGACTTACTTATTTTTTTTCAGTGTCAACATACTCAAGGACTAATATTATTTCAAGTACTGAGACTATCCTTCTATCAACCCCTTCCCACATTCTTCTTATGGGCTCACCTGACTTCATAATTGTCTTCCTGAAATTTTTCATCTTAGGTGAGCTTGAATTATTATTAATTGTCTCGATCTGCTTGTGTTTATTATATTTGGTGTGCAAGGAATAAGTTTATATATATTCAAGGATCTCCTGGTTTTTCTAAGTGTAACTCTTGAGGTCTGTCAGTATGCGTGCATCCTTAAAACAAGCTTTATTCAATCAATGAAAGTATCTCAGTTTATGATTGCATGGGCATGTCAGATAGGTGTGCATCTTATAAGATAATGTGTTCTAGCAATCATGACTATAATTGCAGTATGATTGAGATGAACCATTTTATCCTGTATATTCTTTTTTCAATGAAAGCATCATATTTTTGAAAAAAAAAATATTTCTTAAGATAAAAAAAAGTAAAAATAATTCTTAATTGACCCTCAACCATTGAATACGCCTCTAGTTAAAGAAACCGGATGCCGGGTCGTCCCAGGTTTTGTTCCTGAATATGAAGAAAAATATTGAGAAAGAACTTGAGAAGAGAAGCAAAGCATCTCACCTCTGGTCAATCCTGATCGTTCTTAATGCTTTATTTGTTGCTAGTTTCAGCGAAATTTATTCTTGGCTTTTGGTCAGTCCTGATCGTTCTTAATGCTTTATTTGTTGCTAGTTTCAGCGAAATTTATTCTTGGTTCTTGATTATTTTGTTCATCATTTCTAGTCACTCCTGGTTATTCGCAATTTTTTTTTCCAGATATTCTCCTCCGTCTTGGTAGTGGAATATAATTTAGTTCAAATAAAAACCTCATTATTTGTTTGTTTGTTTATTTGGAACCAGCTTTAGATGTTTTAGTTGCAGAATTAGCTGGCTGAATATCACCTATGAATCTTATAATTTAGATCAAATATTGTTGCTTACATGTCCCTGATGTTGTGTTTTACTGTAAAGTGTGGTCAGCCTTTGTTTCCTGCAGTCAGAAAAATCGGAAGTTCATGGCTAGTGTGCAATTTCAATCTACTAGATGATATATCTATGTTCAATTACGAGTGATTATTGGGCAGAGAATTTGTTGAAGTGACTGAGTCTAATCGTAGCTGCATAGTCATGTTCCACGGGCAAGTTTAATCCGGTCTCTAATCTATTTGAGCAGTGGGTGCTGAGCTGATGGCTGACTTGTTTATTTGGCCTGGAAACAGAGCAGGCCTGAGCACAGTTCCTTCTATCTGAAGTTAAGGGCAAAGATGTTACAGAGATTACTGCATCTGGCCGGGAGAAGCTAGCATCAGTTCAATCTGGTGGCTGCAGTGGAGCAGCTGTTGCTGCAGCAACTGGTGAAGTGGCTCCTGCACAAATGGCGGCAGAATCTAAGAAGGCAGAGAAGGCGGAGGGAACGAAAGACTCAGAGGACGTAAGCTTTTCTCTGTACCAATCCATCTGATTTAGAACTGGCAGAACATTCGAGTTTTTGATTAATAAGTTTTTTCTTGTACCTGCAGGATTATGACTCGGGCTTCAGTTTGTTCTGACTGAAGGTGTCATTTGAGCCTCTCAGAATACCTTCATCTGACAACAACAATGGCTATAAACTCCACAACATACCGTAGCTTAAAGTTTGCTAGACTCATTAGTTCTTATCAAGGTCAATGGCTGCTGAATTAATGAATTTTTTTGTCCAGAATTCTTTTTTCTCATTTGATTACTGAACTCCTTCAGCCATGATCAAACTCTCATTCTGAGAAAGCTTATCTGCACACTTGGTGTTGATAATGATATTATGGTTTCAATCTCTCAAATATGCTAAAACTCTCAAATCCATTAAGGCTCTGTTTGGTTTAATCAAAATTTGAAGGAAAATGGAATAGAAATTTATGAAATATCCAATGAACGAGTAGATTGAAACTTAGACGAAAATTTTGAATGAATTAAAATGCCTTATGATACTTTCTCATAATCTTCATCCTTAATAAAAAAAAAGGCGAATGGGTGGAAGCATAAGGAATTCATTTTTCCACATAATCTATTTACCTCCTTATTTTTCTAACTCATGAATTAATGATGTGTTTGGTGACTCTGGTCGAGGTTAAATGAGGAGCCAGAGTGAAAACACCATGATTTCATCTAATTTCCCTAAAAAATTTTGGAGAAAGTAGTAAAACACTCTTTGTTTTAATCAAAATTTCCAACCCGTTTTCCATCAAGTTTTCCTTGTCATCCTTCGTCAAAGTTTCTTTTACCACAAATTTTTCCTAAATTAAACACAGCCTAAAATAACTAACATGGAAAAAACTTGCACATACTTACTGATAGAAAACTAAAATTTGAAAACCTATGTACTAATATACGAAAACATTCCCGCACAATAAACTGATTATATTCAACAATGGTTCAGTACAAACAATCCCAAACTATAAAACCAGAGCAACCTGTGACACCTTTTCTAGTGCAATGTATCACACAAGCAATGGCTTTTATTGAAATAGCACTTACAATTTTGATCATATCTTGCTCGCAAAAGTTAGTCCTTCAACCTTCAACTGCTCCACATTCTCAACAGGGGGCTGGACCCTGGCAACTTTAGCAATAGCTTTGTTTTCTTCAGCTGTTCCACTCTCCAGAAAAGCTCCAACTATCTTCCCTTCTTTAATCCAGTAAGTTCCAAATTTGGCCTTAGGTGTTGAAGGATTGTTATCACCGAACAACACCGTGTCCCCAACATTGTCACCATAGAATTGCCATGACAGGTCAAAAGATCGTGAGTAGAAGTATGGAAGGTAGTCATACTCTTCAATAGTGTTCCCTTCCTCACTTGCCTTAATAGCCTGCAAATTTTCAAGCACCCAGTTCAATATATGTACAAATCGTCGAGACCTAGTATATCTCCAGATTTGACGCAAACATTCAAAAAGTATTTAACACAAAAGCTATAGACTTAACATTCCACATTCTCTCAAAACATATTTTTGGAAAATATGGAATGAAAGACAAAGAAGCTTCAGGGAGACCAACACCTTTACAGCGTGCTCTGCAGATTTCCGAGCGTGGTCAACATGCTCAACTCTTCGAATATCATTATAGATTTTCATCGGGAATGTGGCCACATCGCCGACAGCATAAACATCTGGAACACTGGTCTTGAAAAATGCATCAGTCTGGATAACATGAGAATTATCAGAAGGTGTCTCATGTCCCTTAAACCAGTTAAAAGGAATACATCTAAAATTTACTACGGATGACTGAAATGCACTAACCTTGATACCACCCTTATCCTCCTCAACCTGTCCCTTAAACAATGTTGTGAGGGGTCTCCCTCCAACACCTACAATGACAATGTCAGCATCAAGAACCCTTCCGTCCTTCAATTTCACATTTTTAACCTGAATGGGAGAAACGACAATGGGCAAAATAGTTCAGTGCAAACAATAAACAAACTTCTTATTGCTAGAGTGAAATCAATGGTGCTTACTGCTCCATTTTCATCTGAGTCAAATCCAACAGCCACAGTTCCCTTAATGATTTGGATCCCTTTGTTAGCATAATAACCCTCGTAGAAGGCAGCTATTTCAGCAGTGAAAAGCCGAGGCACTGCAGATGAAGAAATTCATAAAAAAACAATTTCATTTAAAAATGGATACTCGAAAGCACAGTTTCCTCTCTATAGTTATTTATTTATTTTAATTAATATTTTTGGTAATAAAGAATCACAAATGGCCACTGTAAAGTGCGTAAGTGTCACTTACTGCACCACGGTTCGGGATACACCATGGTTACATCCAGGTCATTAATTTTGAGGGCTGCACTAAGCTCAAGACCAATGTACCCTCCTCCAACAACCACCGCTTTTCCTTTTGGATGTGCTTTTATTGCAGCTACAAGATTATCAGCATCGTCAATCTCTCTCAAGTAGAATATGTTCTTAGCATCAGCCCCTTGTACTTTAAAATCTGTCAATCGTATGACCTATAAAAACTTCATCAAAAGCCAGCCACCTGTGATCAACAAAATGTTACTATTCTCTGAAAATGATAGTTACCGTGGAGCCTGTAGCAATAATCAAATTGGTGTACTTAAAGGTCTCTCCTGCAGCACTGACAAGAGTCTTTGAAGCAAGATCAGCCTTCACTACCTCCGTACTGAGAATCAACTCAATCCCTGGGACAAGGAATAAATGGAAATTAGTTGTTTCAATGACTATATCCGTATATCGCCACAGTAAGGACATACACTTGGAAACAGATAAATATTAGCCATCCAAGTAATAGCACACTACAGAGATCAAGCAGCAAATTGAAACAATAACCTTTCTCCTTGTACCACTCGGGAAGTAATCTCTCTCCTCCACTCCCCACACAGGTATGGAAACCTGGAAGTCTAGCAGTGCCTACAAAGTCCAATAAGTGGTTATGATCAACCTTTTCTGATGCCGCCAAGCTAAAACAGGTAATATACATAATGTCAGCGACTTCACCGAAACAATGGTTATGGCTTTTTTCTCCGCCCAAGGTTCTTTCTAACATTATATCCTCTATACGGATACTTCTAACATGTCTCATTTAGCAACATCCATGTGCAGATCACTAATTTCTGGAACCTCAGAAACATGTCTAGTAACCTTGAACACAAAAGAGCAACACCAATAATCATAGGAGTGAGCAGATCAGTTACCCTCCGGAAACAAATAAGCCTTGCTGAGTGCCGGTCG
This sequence comes from Kalanchoe fedtschenkoi, assembly GCA_002312845.1. NCBI lineage: Eukaryota > Viridiplantae > Streptophyta > Magnoliopsida > Saxifragales > Crassulaceae > Kalanchoe > Kalanchoe fedtschenkoi. Next base: position 1,145,292 of record NQLW01000059.1, read on the forward strand.
TTCATAAGGAGCCACTGCTTCTTTGGATATGATTGCAAGCTGACCTGGCTCCAGCCCTTGCTTAGAAAACTCCCTAGCAGCATATCCCTGTTAGAAAATAACACAAGTGAATCCTCCAAGAAATTGCAACAAAAATCTGTCAAAAGCTATCATCTCCTTGTTTTTTTTTTTCACTAAACTCGCACCTCGCACAGCATATTAAAACAAAACCAAAATCCTTTTGGCAAAAAAGAAAAAATCTCACTGCTCCTACTAGACATCCACAGATCGACGATTACATGAGTAGAAGCCAGAAAACAATCTCAACAAAATCAAATAATACGAACTGTGAAGTGTGAACGATCATCAAGTTATTTACTCTATGCCTAACAATTCCGCCCAACAAATCCACTCAGATTACTCGACATCAGATCGCAAGCTCTATCTTTCCATCTCGATTGACCAGTATCACAATCCGATTTCAGACAGCTGAGAGCAAAAGGACGACTGAATATCTCGCGGAAAATAGAACAAACAACATCGATAGGGGGGAAATGAATGAGAGTTACCGCAGAAACACCGCCGCCGAGGATTATGTACTTGAAGGTCTTCTCGGCCGCCATGGATGCGTTTCACGGATCAATAGATCGAAATCTTCAGGGTGGTCGAAGAGTTGGAGAATTTCGACTGCAGCGAGCTCGAATGAGTATAAATGCACTGACCATACGCGCGACCGTCGACGTGGTTGGTAGCACGTGGCCGTTGATTTGTTCAGATTGTTCAATAGGATGGCGACACGTGGTAGTGCATCAGCCGTCTGCGTGCACTGACTTTTGTGGTAATGAACCGAATGAAGTGGAGGGGGTCGACACGATGTCGTTTTGGTGAGGTGAGGAATGACGTTACGCTGTTTTGTGTCCAGATTCATCATTACTCAACAGAAAACGGATAATGTGGATCTGTTGAAGTAGGATGGTGAGTGCTGAGCGGGGGCAGCTACCCTCCAGATAGTTCTAACTGTCCTAAATGGGCCCAATTCACAATTAGGGCTCAAGCCCATAACTTCAATAACCTAAATGATTCGCGAGCCCGTTGGACTTTTTTTTGTTGTTTTTTTTTTCAGATGATATTACTAGTGAAAATTTTAAAAATCAGTTAATTCAACCTAAGAGAATTTCTATTCGTCCTATTCCAATTTGTTTGATGGGCTGAGAATATCATATGATTTAAAGAGATTTTTTTTATCAAGAGCCGCACATCCCTTCAATCAACACTTAAAATCATTAAACCAACACTCTATCGGTCACAATATTAAGACTTTGTTTACGAGTTTTTGAAAAGAATAAGAAAGAAAACATTTGGAATGAAAATGTAGTAAAATAAATAAATTATTTGAGTGTGGAAATAAAAATAGGTGTAACTGAGTTCAGGACGGATTTTGATGTATAAAAGTAAAAATGTAACAAAATTCACCCTACATATAAAATTTAAACTAATCTCACTTAAATTGGACAGAAAGGAGTTTTACTCTCCAAATCCCTCAAATCATCTCAACTACCTCCTTAAAAAAATACTCATAAACACTCCAAATCCTTCTTTATCTCTCCAAAAGCATTCTCGTAAACACTACATAAGTGATATCCAAATAACTACTACATATGAAACCAATAAGGTGTTGGCACAGTGATTTGGAGGTTGGGGCAGCTTTCGAATCTATACCTATTTTTAGGACCGTCAATTGGATAGAGTGGATCCAAAACCAGACCCGACTGTATCCAAATTCATTTCGGTATTTGAACTCATTTGGATCCTCTTTATAATGGGTGCATTTGAATCCTCTTTTATATTGAATATAATTGAGTTTATATTTGGGTCTAAATTTGTCAACAAAAATAACAACTAAACAAATTAAAATAAAAAAATAAAAAAATATTTTTAAAAATAGAAAAATATTTTTAAAATAAAATTTTGTTTTAAAAATTTTTTTAAAAAAAAATCGAAAAGATTGAAAAATAAAAATTTCCAAAAAATGTAAATATTTCAAAAAATTTAAATTATTGATAAAATAGATTTTATTGGTTTATTTTTACTGATGGTTAAATATGTGAGAAACAGATATCTATGTAATGAGTCCAGTAAGTAATAGTTGCATATGGGTCTAAACGGATGAGTTAGTTCATATGGAAAAAAAAATTAAATCGTAATTTTTTGAAATTTATTTTTAATCGAGATCATTTAAAAACTAAATTAAAAAGTAGGCAAAAATAAAAACAAACTACCAAAAAATTCAAGTTAAAAAAGTCGCAAACATACATAATATTTTGTGCCAGAGCGTAAACCTCAAGAGGAAGCTTTTTGTTTATGTGGGATTTGGTTTATGGCATTTTGATATAGAGCAACATGAAACGGTTTGTGAAAAAATTAATTATCACACTTAAGAGTTTGAGACATTATTGATTCATATAAAATATTCTAAATAACTAGTTATCATGTTTCACTACTATAGAAAGGGTTTTAAACGGCGCTTATTCTGGCCATTATAAGGTGCCTAATAAGTGTCGTCGATGCAAACGTCTTAGTAAGTCGAAGGTCTTAAGCGTCATCTATAGTGCACACTTGAGACGACACTTCTTGATTATAAGTGTCATCTAATGTATATACTATAAACAACACTAGTTGATAAAAAGTGTCGTCTAAAGTAAAATAAAATTACTGTGCTTAGTCTAAAGCGATGTCTAAAATATGTACATTAAACGGCGTTCGTAATTTTAAGCGTCGTTGTTTTATAGTTTTGTTAACTTTTTAAAACATATATATACACTATAGATGACGCTTTTACCCATAAGCGTCGTCTATAGTGTTATTTTTTATATTTGATTTGTTTTAATCCCCTTGCAAAAATTATTTTGGCTCAAAATGAACATTTTAATCTGTTTTAATAGGTTTGAACCAGGTTCATATGTACACTGTTGAATCAAAATATATTTTCCATTGAACAACATTGGTACAAGAACCGACAACTATGTCAATTCATTATAAATTGTCCAAAAAATTATTCCATCACATCATTTCATTTCGGACCTCCAAATCTTTATCACTGTAGCATAACTAATCTTACGGAAAAATCTATACAAAACATATAAGCATTCACTTATTGTATGTCTTAGACATCTTGAGCATAACAAAATTACACTATAAATAGTCATATGAGATTTGAATTTACCAAAATGTAAAATTAGTACCAAGACTTAAACTAATCAAGAATTAAAGTAAGTGTTGATGACAAACATTAAAATTTTAAGAATTATCAAAACTAAATGACAATCTTACATTTAGCTCGGCCCTCGGGTGGGCGAGCCGGGCCGAGCGACGGCTCAGGCTCGCTTCCTCCCAAAACCCGAATCATATTGTCATATCATTCAAGAAGTATAATATTATGTAATACGTAAAGGCATTCATCGTCCCGACGGTTCGGTAAAAGACGGTTCGAGAAAAATTAAAAATCGAACTAAATTATTAGTCATCCTTTTTTAAAATATGAAATTGTAAACCGAACGATTTTTTAAAATTTGAAACCGGACCGAATCGAACCGCAGGGAGCATCGTACGAACATCCTATTCTGTTATATATGATGTATGTACACAAAGAATCAAACTTGGGTTTTATAAGTACTACATGAATCTCTTCACCATCTGGCCACTTTAGTCATATGTTTAGATTTGATTTTGCACAATATATATTTTAATTAAATTATAATGTACTACATTTCAACATAAAAATGAATATAAAAATATTTTGAGTTTAAATAAAAATGATGAAAAATAGATTAAAATATATATCTTTATATTAAAATAAAAATTATACACTTATTTGCATTTGTTTAATGAGTTTGACATAAAAAATAATATGAAGAAATAATTTCTTTATGTTTGTTAAAATAATTAAGCTTATATTTAATGAAATAAAAAATACTGATATATTTATTTCATGTTAAAAAATAATTTCTTTATGTTTCTTTTTATTTTTTGTTTTTAATATATATTTTAATTCATTTTAATGGATTATGTGTTAGAGTTGGCTATATTGAAATGTTTAAGATTATATTTGAAGTATAAAATTTAAAGACTTGAGTAGGATTTGAGAATACAAAATTAAAATTTGGGCTAAACGAAACATATAAAAAAATTAATATGAATAAAAATACTCTGAATTGGATTTCGATATACCACAAGGCGATATGGTGTATACAGCTCCGTTGGATAACTTGAATGCATAACATGTTCGACATCCATTCTAAGTCAACTAATATTGTACTGTATTAGAAGCTGTTCCTGCCTTGGTTTAGAAAGAAGCATCAGAATTTACTTTGACTATAAAATGTCCTTTTATTCGGCCAAGGTGTGTGGTGAACCAAGTTACCACTGGAGACTATGATTGCCCGACAATAGCTTTAGGCTGTGTTTGGTTTAAGAAAAATTTGGTGGAAAGGAAAATTTGAGGGAAAATAGAAAGAAAATGAAATTCTTGGAGGATTCCATCTAATTTTTTTCTTGTTTGGTTTCATTTCATTTTTCATGATCGTGGAAAGTTTTATGAAAAATTATGTCAAAAATATCAACATTTCATCACTTCATACATTGAATTTGATGAAATATATTGAATTTGTTTAAAACATGTTTATTTGCTTGAGATACATTGAATTTGATTGGAATGATTTGTTAGAGATAAGAATTACATTTTCCATCAAATTTTCCACCTAATTTTCTTTCTCTCCTATTTTCCATCTAAATCAAACAATGAATTTTACTAATTTTTCATCAAATTTTCCTTTCCTCTAAATTTCCCTTAAACCAAACACAGCGTTAAAGTTTCTTACCGACATTCATGCTGCATTTCGCATGTTAAAACTTCCAAATGTCTTATTAAGCAAGAAATTTGATGGCAAACTGTGTACATGTGGTTATATCCTTCTCCATTTCATGCTTAAATCTAAACCAAGTACCGTGGATCATGCTATGCCTTGACGCTCGCTTAAGACTGTGTTAAGTTTAGGAAAAATTTGGTGAAAAGAAAAGTTCAGGAAAAAATGAAAAGGAATTTGTTTGGTTTCATAGATAAATGTCAAAAAAAATACTAAGAAATTCATTTCATGTTTCATTATCATGAAATTAATACAAAATGTAGAAGAAAGTATCAACCCTTTATCATCTTCATATATTCAACTTGATCGGAAATATTGAATTTGATAGAAGAAGCGATTGTCCGCTTCAAATATATTAAATGTGATCAGTTTGTATCAGATTGGTTGATTAAAAGTAAGAATCACATTTCCACCTAATTTTCCACTTAATTTTCTTTTCTTACTATTTTCCATCTAAAACAAATACTGAATTTTATCAATTTTTTTTAAAATTTTTCTTAACCAAATTTTTCTAAACCAAACACATAGTAAATGCTCTCATTGGCAGGTATGAAGTCTGACCATAGAAAGGTTAAGAAGTGTATTATGACGCTAAGATTCGTGGTTTGGCAATAACTTGAGATTTTGAGAATCTGGATTAGTCTAGAGAAGGCAGGTTATGTTAACTAGTTAAGCTTGAATTTATTTTGTAAAGTTTAGCTGACCTCCTTGTAATTTTATTATTGTTATTTTGTTTACGTGGTCAGAAATTGCACGTCCCATTAACTCACGAACATTTTAAATATATAAAGTAACAAATAAGAATTGGCAATTGCGATTCATTTTATTTTAGTAATAAAAATGTGTAACCGATGAACACAGTTTCAATCTGACTTGAATGAAATGTTGCAATATCAACAGATTGGCAAGGGAGCACCATTCCACTCCTTGAGGCAATCCAGCATTGGGTCGAT
>NQLW01000059.1:1151485-1203804 GCA_002312845.1 Kalanchoe fedtschenkoi
ACAGCCTCGGCCGTCTTCCTAGACGAAATGAGCCCCAAGGAGTTGACGTCCTGGTTGTGCTGTTCTGCACTCTGGACGTGGTTAGTCACGGGGTTGCCGAGGAACTGAAGCTCAGAACAGTAGGACGCCATGGCGATCTCAGCCCCTTTGAGCCCGTAGTCCAAGCTGGGGTTCCTGCTGCCCGAGAGATTAGACGGCAGCCCGTTGTTGTAGAAGTCGTTGACGAGCTCAGAGAACTGAGCAAACATGAGCTTGCCGATGGCAGCAATGGCCAGCCTGGTATTGTCCATGGACACTCCGATGGGAGTGCCTTGGAAATTTCCTCCATGAATGGCCTTGTTCCTGGAGACATCGATGAGAGGGTTGTCGTTGACGGAGTTGATCTCTCTCTCGATGGACTTGGTGGAAGATCGGATGACCTCAATCTGAGGCCCCAGCCATTGGGGAGAAGTCCTCAATGCATACCTGTCTTGCTTAGGCTTCTGCAGCGGGTCGGTTTCGTGCAACTTTTTTGCTGCCTTCACGTAGGCACTCCCGTCCAGGATGTGTTCCATGATGGCTGCGGCCTCGATCTGGCCGGGATGGTGCTTCAACTTATGCGTCAGGTGATCCGTGAACTCAAGCTTCCCCTGCATAACCTCGGCGAAAACTGCAGACATGATCTCAGCTAGAACAGCCAGGTAGTTAGCCTCAAAGAGCACCATGGAGGCCAGGCCGGACCCGACAGCAGTCCCGTTCACCAGAGCGAGTCCTTCCTTAGGCTGCAACTCAAAGAAGCCACCCTCGATCCCAGCCTGCTTGAAGGCCTCGTCGGGGCTGATGACCTCGCCATTCTCGGCGACAGCCTTGGAGTTAGGCCTGCCGGTGAGCAAGCCAGCAATGTAGGAGAGCGGCACGAGGTCCCCGGAAGCAGTGATGGTTCCTCGGAGAGGCAGGCAGGGAGTGATGTTGTTGTTGAGGAAACTGGTGATGGCTTCCAGAATCTCAAATCTGATGCCAGAGTAGCCCTGGAGGAGCGTGTTGATCCTGACCAGCATGGCTGCCCTGGTGGCCGACTGCGACAGAGTGTGACACGTGTCATTCCCGAATATCCCCGCATTCAAGAACCTGATGAGCTCCTTCTGCAGGGCGCCGCCTTGCTTAGTCCTGCGGTGAGACGTGGCGCCGAACCCGGTGGTGACTCCGTAGCTGTCGGTCCCTTTCCCCATGCTCTCCATCACCCAGTCGCTGCTCGCCTTCACACCCTCCCTCGCGCTCTCCGACAGCTCCACCCTCACGTCCGCTCCCCTCCCGGCAATGGCTGCCACTTGGGCCACCGTGAGAGTCTCCCCGCCCAGCCTCACGGCGGGCTTCCTGTACTCCTCCACCATCCTCTTCACCTCCTCCAAGTGACTCCCCTTCATAGACTCGGCCGCCATCCCCCAGTTCAAAGGGTCCCCCTGCTTCTTGGATACATGATGTCCATTACCATTAGAGTAGTGGCCGTTAGACTTGTGCTTGCAGATGGTCTCCATTTCTGCTCGCTTATCAGTGTTGGTATCTCTCTCTTTGTCGTGTAATGGAGCTAGGAGCTAGCTGGATGCTTTGAAGTTGTGAGTAGTAAAGATTAGAGAGATTGGTGAGTGTAGTGAGTTGATGAACTGCGATTTATATAGATGGGTAAACAGAAGTAGCTAGTCATGATGGAGGCGGCCAGGAGGGAGAGGATATTATTAGCTATGGTAGTTGGAGTGAAGGATTTAGCTAAGAAGGTGCGATGAAAGGAGTGGGTGGGGTGCAAACCGAATTGGTCAAAAGAGTCAGATTTTGGAGTATACTTTAGTGATGATGGATGTATTGTGGTGCAGTTGTTGTCTGCGTAATGATGATCATAACTAACCTTTTTTGGCTTTGTTAGCAGCCAGCCATTGATGGTGTACAAGAGGCGGCCAAAGATGGTTTAAGGCGGACACGATTGACTGATGCCAAGGAATTATCTGATGAATGGTCACCCCTCAGTAACATACGTGTTCGTATTTGTTTGGAATGATGAGAATATATGGTTTAGTTTTAGTATACTACTTACGCATCATGCATGCATGCACGTAGTTTCTAAATTCGTCTAACTACTTAGGTATACTTCAACTCAAAACGGTGACGTAAGGCTAAGCTAATTTTTTTTTTAAGGGGATCGATAGTGTTCCCCACTTCCTCCTTAATGGTCAGGGGTCGCACACCCCCTCCACCTTGATAGTGTACGCCCATACTCACTGCGGGCCAGCTCACGCGCACCTCCAGCGTATCTAAGCGTAAATGCGGTACCAACAGGGCTTGAACCCATGACCTTGATGTTGTTAGACAACACCCAATACCACTAGGTCAACACCTTGTTGTTTCTAAGCTAATTTTAAATTTGGGAAAATAATATGAAAAGAAAAATGAGAGTAAATTAACGGAATTTCATGCTGGATTAATAACGAAACCTTTGAAGAATAAAAGCACATATAGCAATAAAATAATCCTTTTTACATCTTTAATGATGAAATTAATTAATAAAAAATGAAATGAGTTTCATGATCAATTTTTTTTTTAAATTTTGTGTCGAATTTATTTTCTTTCTTAATTTTTTTCATATGATTCCTTCTAAGCCAATTATAAAGTTCAAGCTAAATTTGTAAACATGGGGACCCGGCATTAGAAGAGATTTATGTAAGGCTAAGCTCTCTTTAATTTAGGAAACTAATATGAAAGATAAAGAATTAGAGAAATTTCGTGTTGGATTAATATTGAAATCTTTGAGGAATAAAAGCACATACTACAATAAAAATATTTTTTGATATTCTTAATATTAAAATCAATTAGAAAAAAAATTTAAATGAGTTTCATGATAAATTTTGTTTTTGTTTTGAATTCATTTTTTGTGTGATTCTTCCTAAGCCAAGAACAACCTACTTACAAAGTTCAAGCTAAATCTGTCAAGAAGTTGAGCTAACACTAGGGGAGATCCTTAACATATTGCAGAGATTTAGTGAGTGATCCAATTGAACATCGGCCATGTAGAAGGAAACTATATGATGTAACTTATTTTTTAGTAAAAATTTAAAAGGAATTGTTCCTAATTCAGTATGAAAATTTTAAAATTGAACAGATACATTTTGAAAACCAAACCATGTAGTTCGATTTAATTTTTTCATGAACTTTATTTATTATTTTATGAAATAAATATGATACTTTCACAATGAAATAGAGGTACTAGTTTTTCTTATATATTCAATTAAATTTTTGTATGATATAAAATATAGTGGAATGATTCGATTTAGTTCAGTTCGGTTTGAAAAAATCAAAAATCGAATTGAACCATTAATAATCATTTTTTCAAAAATTGAAATTGTAACTAAATCACTACCACTCCAAACCAAACCAAATCTATTAGTTCGCTCTATTCATCCGTTTATTTAATTTTACTACACTCTCCTAGGATTTCATAGAATGATTTTCAACTCTCGTTATGAATTGGGTAATGCCACATTTGCAAGTTGATATATGCGACTAGTTGAAGGTCAAAAGCCAAAAGATTCATAACTTATTAGCAGACATCCAATTCAAATAAGGAGGTACATATGTTGATGGATGTATAAACTCGATATCAAGTTTTTTTTTTAATTCCATATTCCTTTGTTTCATTTCAATGTAGTTCTATATTTTGATGCGTTTTCGGATTGCACCGATTGGATAAATATTGACTTTATTCCTATACCCACATAAGTGCTGATTTCGCCTTCACCACGGCTAATTTGCTCCTTCCTCATCTAACCTTACTGGCTCATTTTCTTCTTATACACATCCCCACTCTTGGTTGCTACCACCCTACTCTCCTCTCTTTTTCTTTTTTTTTTCCTTCAACTTAACGGACACAAAACACATGATAAATTGCACCACATTCATAGTAGATCTGATCAAGACATCAAGTCGATCTAAGTATCAAATCTGAAAAAAATGGTACTAAGCAATGAATAACAAAATACATATAAGAATTTTAAAACTTATTTATGAGGCACAAAATGTGGATTATGTTGGCTGGTAGAAGCGTCGTATGATGTTTCAACTTTCAACGGCACTTATTTTTAAAAAGTATGGTGTAATTTTATATGACTATGATGGCATTGTCACCTAACAAGTGTCGTTGTTACTGAAAACTTTCAAAGGCGCTTATGATAATATAGCATCTTCTAAAATGTAACTTTAACACGACGCTTCCTATTAATAAGCACCTTGTGAAAAAAAATTAGATGATATTTTATGCCCATGACTTACTATAACGGTGGATTAGACACCACTTCATAAATGCCGTCTTATGCACCAAATAAGTGTCATGGTAATATTCATCTGTAGTAGTGATGGTCAAACTGATTTAAATTTTGTTTTAATCGATAAATTGGAAACCAGGGTTCTAATTGGTTCGATCCTTAATCTGATTTTAATAACTATTATCTCAATTTCTATGGGTCAAATTAGTGAATCAAACCCTTAGATGTGGTTTACTTATCCATATCAAGTGTGGATTGAGCCGTTCGAACTATATTCAGAGCTACTTTTATCTCCTATTAATTATCAATAGCAGGTTGTGTGCGACCAAATGAGGTTATTCATAATTATTTCTGGCTAAAATTCATCAATCATAACTCAGATCGTAGTAAAATATTATGACTCCTAGATATGAATAAAATTGATCTCTTGACACTATTAGAATCCAGTCTTTATAAGTTCAAGTTTGATAGTAATTTATAATAATATCTCAGTTGCACGTAAATCACTTATCGATATTCTTCTGCCAATCGGTATTTTGATTGTGCATAAGGCTCAACATATTTTTTGATCTCCGAATAAAATTGATATTCAAGATGGCTTACATACAGTTTGCTTGAATAGAATCATACATATCTTAGTGTGTACTCATCACAGGGGTCTAAAGATATTCTCTCATCTTATGAGAATATATGGCATATCGATCCATCTGATTGACTAGCTTCTTTCATCATGATTCATAACTCATCCCAAAATAAACTTTATAAATACCGGATAAAGGGTAGTGTTTGGCAATACCAAACCAAGTTAATTCACATGTAGAAAAATTATGATCATCTCAGTTTGAAGATTAGACTCATATTATAAAAGAAGCATTGATACTAATTAAATATCTTACACAGTTTTTTTTCTAAAAGAGATTGTTATAATACATATTCCCCCAATATATATATATATATAGGGAGTGTATCAAATGAAAACCACTTTGGATATGTAAACTGTGAACTAATCATATCCTTTAATCATAAATCATCCTACGGTCAGCATAATTTTGAATTGATATTTGATTATTGATTTTCTATTAATTGTAATTTATCATGATAATGTTTCCTTAATTGTTGCCACCATATCTCTTCTCTCTCATACCATATATTTTATATATTTATTATTTATCGATTCCATCCTATTCGTTTCCAGATCTACCGAGTTTACAACCACCTATCTTCATCTTCTATTCGTTGTCGGAGTAATCATCTTCATCTCCACTGCGATGAGTTGCTATTGTCGGCTCTCTGCATCTTCAAAAGTGGCTCTGTGGTGGCGGATCATTGGAGCCGGTGTTTGAGCTGTCAATGTAATCTGAGTTCAAATCTCATCTTCCTCTGAATTTCATACGATCCAAGCGATTTCGAGAGAGTGTTCCAACTATAGAGGATCCACGAAGGACTGAGAGCTCAAGGCAGAATCCAGTCATCGTTGGTGCACATCTGTGTTTCTGGTGCACATATGCGCTTCTGGTGCACATCTGAGCACATCTAGGTTTCTGAGTTTTAAATGAGTGCACGTATGTGTTTCTGGTGCACATATGTGTTTCTGGGTTTCAAATTGGTGCACATCTGTGTTCTTGATGCGCATATATGTTTCTGAGTTTTAACTGAGTGCACATTTGTGTTCCTGGTGCACATCTGTGTTTCTGGGTTTAAATAGGTGCACATCTGGGTTTCTGGGTTTTAAATAGGTGCACATCTGTGAAATGTGCACCAATAAAAATATAATTTATGACAAAACCGAAAAAAGATGTGAAAGAGAGAAAAAAATCTGGTTTAATAAAAAATAACGGTAAAAGAGAGAGATGAAAGAGTAAAAATATTTCAAAGGTGAGAGAAAAATGAATCGTAGCATTCCTCTTTTGAAGGAGAGAATCATGCAACAAATCTAATAAATTATCAGTTAAGAATTAGTCGTATTTTCAAAATATTAAATAATAAATCTGTAAAAATCTGTGTTCATCGGATCAAATGTGATCAACGAATCTAATTTGTCCACAGTTTACATATCCGGGAGGGTTTTCACCTGATCCGCCACCATATATATATATATATATATATATATATATATATATATATATATATATATAGTTCAAATGAGAACCTTATGCACATGTCATTAATTTGAATCTTGAATTGAAACTTTAAATATATATAGAGAGAGGGGGTTTCAAAAGAAGTATTGGTCTGCTGCGGGATTCTAACACAGATATATATCAATGTCATTAATTTGGTATCTGATACCAATTATCTCTAAAATATAATCATCAATTAACTCACATGTCAGTCTTAATCATCATCACATTCTAAAATAATAATTATCGACTAAGAATATGTTCATATCGAAATTGTTTATAAAAAAAAAATCACAATCAAATCTTGTACTTACTAATCTATAAAAAATTTGTCGATGAGAATTGCATAATGTTCAAGCTGTTTATATAAACTCCTATAATAAACTACAAAACATAATGTAAATTTGGGTTAGTCAGCGGACCATCCATGAGTCTTGAAACCCATAGATTTGATCCTTCATATCTTAGTTATTATACTAGTCTAATTCAAAAGTATGAAATTCGTGAGAAATTATTTCTCATCTAATTTTCTTTTTCCTTTCTAAATTAAACAAAACCTTAATGGTAACAAGTCAATAGTCATGTCTATGGTATTGAACTGATGTAACTGAGTTGAGTGTTTTCAAATGCCTAGATAAATTTAGCTTATAAATACAAAAACAGGTTTGGTAATGGATTGAAGATACCAACTACTATACTAGTGGACGATCAACTTTTTCATATACAGAGCCTTAAAATGGGGCTAAGAAAAATTAGGAAAAAATATGTTCAAAAGTCGAGAAAAACACGGCCTCATCTTCAATTCTGAAAAAAATGAAATATGATGGTTGTTGAGCACTTGAGCTTCATTTGAGTTGAAAATATGACGCAGTCTCAAACATATTTTTCGACTACCTTCTCATGCAAAAACCAAGTTTTGTAGTGTTTTATTACATACAGAGACCGTCCATGTAAGACAAGTCTCAAACGTTGTGTTTCTTCCTCCAGGTACGGTGAAGGGTACAATTCGAACCTAAAATCGATGAATCTCTAAATTTTTAGTATGTTTATTTTATACGAACTCATCAGGGTTGATTTGAATAATCTGTTCATAAATTTTTATTTTGGGCAATTAAATCTTTATATAACCAACATGATTTTCACTTTTTCAAACATTATATGTTACCAATAGTCGTTTTAGAAAATTAGAACAGTGATAGGAAATTCGCTAGTAATCATGCTTGACTTTTAAAATTATTGTAAGTATTAAATATATATTGAGATTGTGAAGTTTTAAAAAAAATTAGATACATAAATTTTTGTTAAGTTACAAATAAAAGACACAGTAAGCACTTAGATACATTGGAATTTAATGGCTCATCAATTATAGATTAATAATAAATCGGTTTACAGCTAAATCACTTTGATTTGAGCGATCTATTGAATTGTCCGATTTAATATAATTTTATTTTACTTACTATATATCATATCCGATGGGTATAAGTGGATAGATTTACAAGGTAGTCCAGTCCTAATCTAATCGATTTACAAGTACCCATCATACATCACTCCAATTAAATTATGAATGGAATTATCTAATCACATGTCAAGTACTGACTTAATTATGACTCAATGAAAGATTAAAACATCACATTCAATCACATTTTTAAATTATTACAATTAATTTATTGCATTATAAATATGCAACAAATACATCTCAATTTACCCAAACATCAAGTGAACAAAGATCACAACACCGCTACTGAAGACATCCAAGTTGAGCTCAAGATTGATTCTCATATATAGTTGGGCGCACTCATTCATTATCAATTAGTTTTGAGTGTAGATCTGACTTATTTACAAAAATAATAACAACAACAAAAATGTGAATAAATATTGGAAAAACAAAATTGGCAACAGAAGTGCATTATTTTCATTTTTTGTTATCAAGAATACCCTACCTTTTCGCTTATTATTGGGAATGCCCTACTTTTACATTTCCGCTGGTAGTACCAGCGGATTGTCCATGTCACGCATTATTGCTCACACGCTGGCGGTGTGACTAGGCAATCTGCTCCAACGGATTGTTCAGGTATAAAAAACTCAGGTCCTCCCATTTGTTTAACCGGAATTCATGAATCTACAAAAGGAAGCAACAAAATCCCTACCTGTTTTGAAAGACAAATGATCATTATACTACTGGAAGAAAATAATGTAAACTGATGATCTAATGTAACTAGTATCATCAACCAACATCGACACAATGATGAAATTGTTCCAGCACAACAAATTGTTCATTGTTATACTCATTGAACATGACATGGTCTAAAGTCTCCAAAGTCCCCATAAAGGCACCGACAAATTAGTCTTTTTGGCGCCATTTCTATGAAATTAAACCATAACAAAAATGTTGTTTAACATTCTCCCAAGACAATTGATATTGCTAATCCTAACAATTCAAATGTAAATTCGATCACAACCCAACCCCGGCCGTTCTAACCCTAATCAAAAAAAATTAATCCTATCAAAAACCATAACAAAGGGCACAAACATGATTCTAATCCTACCGATTCCCCTAATAATCACAAATTGATCATCTAAACAATTTGATTCCTAACAATGTAAATCCTAAATCAATTGAAATGCTTGGAACTCAAAAGTGGGTAATGGAGCAATCGGGCTGGCACGAGAGGGACCGCTACAGGGACGGCGGGAGGCGGGCGAAGGAGCAGTCGGACCGAGTGAGAAAGAAAGAAGAGTACTGAGTTTTTCAATTTAAACAATCCGCTGGTGCTACCAGCGGATTGCCTAGTCACACCAACACGTGTGTGTCAGCGTATGATCAATGCGTGACATGGACAATCCGCTAGTAATACCAGCGGAAATGTAAAAATGGGGCATTCCCAATAATAAACAAAAGGGTAAACTACAAAAACATACCCCGAACTACCGTCCATTTTCAAATTAAGTACCGAACTTTTAAATTCTTCAATTTCAGTACCAAACTTTTTTATTCTACAATTTCAGTACTATACACTTAATAAAATGAGAAAATTATATAAAAAACATATGTTGAGTCCGATATGTTTATGCAAGTTTCAAAATTTTAGCTAAAGAGTTAGACTTACAAACTAATTCTCATATTTCATGTTAATTTCTCATTTTATTAAGTGTATAGTACTGAAATTGTAGAATAAAAAAGTTCGGTACTGAAATTGAAGAATTTAAAAGTTCGGTACTTAATTTGAAAATGGACAGTAGTTCAGGGTATGTTTTTGTAGTTTACCCTAAACAAAAAAAATAGAATATTTTTGATAACAAAAAAATCAAAATAAGAAACTCCTGATAAAAAATCACCATATCGTTGGCGAGACTTGAGACATGTGGGCCTTGAGAAGCTGACAGAATACAATCTCCCGACCACCAAATCCTTGACACTTGGATGGATGGATACACATACACGGGTGCAGAGATTCAAACGTGGACTCGTCTCCCTTTGCGGGTGCACCGAATAACGGTGGATGCGCCTTAGTATTATTCAATTTATTTTCGTCGGTATGGGCCGAGTAGGTGAGAGCCATCGGGTTCGGTGGAGAACCAAACGTGGACCGATCATGTGTCAACTTGGCGGTCAGCGGGTTAATAAATTGACGATTTTGTCCTCACTTGCCCAACAATCAGGCTCTGCAAATTTTGTCTCTGTTTTTATTTTCAGTTTTTTTTGCCCGCTGATTTTGATGGCTCTGCCACTGCTTTACGTGTATTTTCATCACAAGAACAAAAGGACACCGTCATGTATTTATCTTCCGTTTTTTATATGTTATTTAATTCAATTTTTATTGTTCATTTTTATTTTTCATTTAATAATTTTCAATACGCATTTAAAGAATGAGTTAAATGATTTCGCATACATATTATAAATCAATTAAATATTTTAATTCATGACATCACAAAAAAATGGTTCTATGTACTTTAAGGCTGTGTTTGGTTTAGGGAAAATTGGAGAAAAAACAAAAAAAAAATTATTTGGTTTAGAAAAAATTGAGGATGAAAAACTAAATGGAACATTAGATGGAAAATATGAAGGAAAATTTGTTCAAATCAAAGAATGTTTTAGTACTTTTCAAAAAAAATTTCACTCAAAATTAAATAAGAGGAAACTAAAATAAATTTTATGAGGGATTCATTTTCCCTCAAGCTTTCATTTCCCTCAAATTTTCCTCAAACCAAACACAGCCTAAGAGATTTGAATCTAAATTAATTATTGTTGTGAAAGTTAAAAGTATATTATTTAGATTTTGCCCACTCTCGATTTTCTGAATTATAGAAGTTTAGAAAGGAGTTATATTTATTAGTGATTCTAAATCAGATTATAATAACTGAAAATAGGATGGTTTTTCCTTAAAACATGGATGGTTTTCTTCAAAATATGGATTGTTTTTTCAAAACAGTATGATTTTATAATTAATTAATATTATTAATTATTTATCCAGACATGTGTTGGTTCTCAAATCAGTAACCTCCCTTGCGGCATATTGTTTAACTGTTTGGGATTAAATTCAGTTTAGAAAAAATTTATTTTAACTAGAGCCAGCTTCGACGTCATATCCTCTTAAATCTTCCAGCATCTATTCCAACGAGGTTGATGGAAACATTGACTTGGCGCCACTGACTCCCAACAAAAACTTGAAATAAATAAATAAAAATGCACAGCAGATGCTGACGATAATAATATTGAGTATGACAGTGTGGATTTTTTTCTATATTTAATTTAATTATGTCGGGTTTATAATTTATATGAATGGCAGGCATCATGTAGCTACGTGTCGTGACTTCCACGTATACAATTGTTTTGAAATAAAAGTCGTGATTCCCAACGTTGGTGTGCTGAATATTTATTGACTGGTGATTTATTGTTTTTACTATGTTTTTCTAACATCAATTGTTTTTTTATGCTTCTCAGTTTCTTCTCGTGAATACGGGGACCAAATAATGGAATGCAACTATCCCTCTGCAGCTGCGGTCCATGCTGTTTTACTAATCAATTATCTAATTTAAGACATTTTTTCATTGAATCAAATTTTTATTTAATTTCTCTCTCTGAATTTTACTTTAGGGTATATAAGCTACATACTGTAGCGGTTAAAATAATTTCATTTTCAATGGTATTTATGAGTTGTAGGGTTTCATGATTCAGAAGTTTCTAATATTTTAGTATTTCTAGGGGTTTTAGGGTTTATTTTTTTTAAGTATTTTTGGGATTTTAAGATTAAGGATTTTAGAGTTGTAAAACGACACCGTTTTGGATAGATTTAAAAACTTCCCAAAAAAACACTAAAAATATGAAAGTTTGAAACAAAAAAGTCTTTAAAACCCTAAAACAGTAAAAATTCTAAAACTTGGAGAAATCATTATCCGATCGATTCAGCGAAATGGCAAAAAAAAGTGTAATAGTTCTATCTAAATGGATCAAGTAAGTTTATTGTATTTATTAAATCGTATGCAGAATGTATTATTATTATCCAACAAAATCTGGAGGTGCGAGTAAAACTGATTTTTTTTATTTTCTGAAAATTAAAATGTGCGTAATGAAAAATAATTGATTGATTTGTTTTTATATGAACGTTATTAACCACAGTTAAGAGACTATAATAGTATTAATGAATATAAACCAATGGTAAAGCGGTAAAATTAGTACACCTTTTCCATGGATATATGCTTCGAACACAAATTTAAAATTAAATATTAGTTCAAAATCTTTAAGGTTATTTTTTAAATAAAAAATCGTAGGAAAGGAAAATGGTAAGATAATGAAATTCTGAATTTCATTTGATTATTTATTATTTGTTTAGAATAATAAAATGGAAAAAAATTGAAAACTATCTCGAATTTAATTTAACTTAAATTTTTTCTAATTTTACATCTTATTTTCTTTCTCACAAATTTTTGATAAACCAAATATGCAATTCTATCCAACTCTCCCCAAAATTTGTCTTCCCCTCCCATTTTACCTAAACCAAATACATTATTATCTTATAGTCCTCACTCTTTATTAAATCACAGTGATAATGCAACTCGCCAAGACTCTTGCTGTCTTTTGTACTTATAAAATCATACATATCTGTGCCAGAATCCCGCAGCAGACCAATCGACAATCAATTTTGAAGGCACCTCAAATTCGAATATGTGCACAAAATTAAAAAATAAAATAAAATGGAGTGCCTTTTGAATACGTACTTGCACATTCTCTTGGCCACTTATTATTTTAATGCAAATTGAAACGTGGGTTTTTGCTGAGCTAGGCGGGTAGGTCCAGAAAAATTGAAGAGTCCGATGCCATGGGGACATAAAAAAATGTTATAATTTGAAAATAAAGGTGGTGTTTATTCTGACTGCACAACCGAGATAGATAGATAGTCAGTGATAGTAATATAGAGTGGCATAACAATAAGATCAGTAGATGCAAAAAAAAAGAAGAAAAAAAAAAGGCGATCGAGGCCACCTTCTCAGCTAGTCACGACGGCCGGGCCCTCCAGCTCTCTAACACGCATGCATGTAACTCGTACGGCCCTATGCCTCCATCTGCAGCTTTTTCTTCCTTTTCAGATAGATGGGAGTTTACAGTAGTATTTCAATTCAACTGCTGCTCCCTCCCTCCAACTTTACCATCTAATATTCTACAGTAATTTATGGAGTGGTCAACACACCTTTCTTTTGTTATATGCGCTGCGCCATATGTTGTTGAGCTTGAGCAGCTACACTACACTGCTAGTAGTATGTCTTAATCTGCTGCCATCTTTTTTGTTTCACATTACTCTGCTCGAGCTCGACTTTGATGAAGGTTTACGTTTCACAGGTAGCCATAAGTCGCACTTGTCACATTAATTTGAGCACAATATCTTATACATTACGTATTGAGAATATTATAAAGTTATTAGGGTATGTTATAGATGTTTTTTTCAGTGCACTAGCTCTTCATAATTTTCTTTCGTACCATTCATAATTCACATAAAAATAGATGAAATTTAGGGTTTAGGACAGTCCGCGCACTGCGTCCGAGAAATTTAGGGCATTTTCAATAAGTGAATTTTAAAAAAAGTTTGTGTCATGTCACATAAGATTTGAGTCATGCCAACAATTTTTTTTTGAACGGCACTTTCTCCAAGTTTTAATATCATTTCTACCCTACTTTTTGTTTAAATTTCGTTTATACTCTATATGATGAAAATCACACTTTCAAAATAGTTATTTGACTGAACAAAACCGCAGTATATAACTGGTTCTTGACACGGTGTCGAACACCTCACTGACCTGGACGCCAAACTGGCTTCCTTAAACAAAACCGTATTATGAAACTAGTTATTTTTTTAAGTAAACTGCGGCCCGAAACTAGCTCTTTATAGATGATCACAAACCATGGAATAATACTGCGATTTCTCTTTACAAAATGTCGGAATGAAAATGCGGTTTATATGTTTAAGAAATCACTAGTATCATACTGCGGTTTTGTTGAACATTTTCACTCTGTTTGTTTAGTTTGTCACCTGCTTGAAAACTTATGCAATCTATAGCTAATAGCACAGTTTACAAATTATCCTCATCTAACAGCTTTAGCTCCTTCGTGACAATAATAATACAACATCTATAATGTAAAAGACCTAACAATTAAAATAGAGTTAAGGATTACAAATTTGATGACAAATCAACATCCTGTATACAAAAGTTTTAGAAAAATCAGCGGAGATCTGGAGTGTATGGATCAGGACTCTTCCTCGAATGCGTTGATCTTCTAGGTGAAATTTGACCTTGAATCTCCTGAATAGTCTGTGAGGGTCCATTCGAATCAGTGACAGAAAAATGATTTGGTAGTATCATGTTTAAACATGAAGTTATATAACATGTGTAATGTGATATTTGGTAGTATCAATGAAAGAATCAGGATAACTTGCGTTTAAATTAAGTTCGATAGTATCATGTTTCTCCCTTTGTAATGTGATTTTTGCCCATGAATGATACAAAAATTATCATACGTCAACTTTTAAACGTGATAACTATTCTACCCAAAAAAAATCAAGTATTTCATTTTTTTTTCTTTTGATCAATTATCACGTCTAAAGTTAGACGCGAGATTTATAAACAATATTAAGTGAAGTTATTATTTTAAAACCATATTTTTGTGATGTATATGTTATATATTTTAAATTTTTAAGGATGTCATTTTGATTTTTCATAAATTCATTACAACCAATATTAAACATTTCTAACCAAATCCTCTTCACATGCTTTAGAGCAACTGACCACATCCCCCTCTAATATAGCAGAATTTGCGTAGGATGAATTTGATTTGAACAGAGGAAGACATATTTAGTTGGACATGGTTTACGTGGTGGGATGTGAATATAATGAATAGAATTCAAGTGAATTGAAATTATCGAAAATAAGTTTGTTAAACAAATAAATTTCAAAAGAATAAGAGAGAGAAAATTTAAATTGATTAAGTGAGTTAGATTTTTATATTTAAAAAAAAATCACTTAACTAGAAAACATTCAACAGGAAATCAGATTTTGACCCGGACCAAATACTGTCAGATAAATTATATAGTTTTGATTTACAATCGTCAATTATCACTTAACATGTGTAAAATAAAAATTAATATATATTATTAAACTTAAAATCACCTATTTTTTTTTCTAACCACTATAATTTTGAATGGATGCAGATTAGTTTAGCATGATGGGATAATAATCTCAGCTAATCAGGGAAGCAGTTGCGAGATTCATTCACCGAGTTTGTATAACGGAGGAAAAACGTAAGGTTTGAGAAACGAAGACACTTGTTGAAGTGTGATTGGTCCAGCAGGACACGACACCTCCGTGACACTACACGACCATTTGCTTCTTCTTTTCATTGCACGAGTACAAAGAACAAAACGCCGTTGTCTCTCTCGTCTTCTATTCATAACTCCGTTAGCTTCCAAAAACATCATAAAAATAAGGTCGCCGAGGCATCTAATTTATGAACATATTTTTTTTAAAATTCTAATTGAATAAAATTTGTCTTTCATCAAATATATGGAATTGATATGTACAGACCGGAATATTCTTTTTTTTTTGAGAAGTTGCTTCCATAATTTCAACTCTCAAGTATATTTTTTATAGCAAATGTGTAACAATATCGATGAATCTAGCTTGATCTAAACAAAGTTTATACGACCCGTTTGCCTGGTAAATTTTGAAAAATATGCAATGTAAATCAGATTTTCTTAAATTTTATTTATAAAAGGTATACATAAGACGTCTCGAAATCAATACGAAACTGATCAAATCAAACATAATTGAGATTTTTTTAACTTAATAAAAGCAATATATATTTTAGGATCGTCAATATATTTTTACACCTTCTGCTTATGTAGTATAGGTGGAGGATCAAAAATAATTTCAAATATTTTTGTAAAGTATCGACTAAGCCTTTTGCAATTTGATTATTGAACTCCACTCTATTTTATAATGGAAGAAAAAATAGGTGTTGAGGTGAAATGGTTGGTCGTTGCATTAAGAGTAGTTGATTGACGAACATTAAAAATCTCTGGAGGTAGAAGAAGAGAAAATAAATAATTGAACTGATGTATAAAAAGAGATCCAAATTGAACCACGTTCAAAGAAAATACATTAGAGTTCTTAAAGACAACATGAATCGTCCTGGGAGAAACACTAACCACTAGCCGCTGCTGCAACTGAATAAATCTTATTAGCCGCTATCACTGAAGACAACACAATCGCCATACTTGTTGAGATTGTAGTCTCCACAATTAGTAATATCCAAGTTGTTTCGTTGCTGAAGAGAGCACAACATCCACAATTGGAGAGGCCGTAGACACATTAGACAACTTTTGAACTTTAGTTGATTGAATCTGATAGTCAAAGACAACTTAAGTGTTTTTCTAATGTCATATCCAAAATTAAAATGGTGTCGGCCATCACATTCATGCTGCTTACGTCTTCGATGATGATCGGGTACATCATATATTATGATGAAAATATGAGCTAGTATGATGATTCCTAGTACGATGAGAGACATTAATATTCAAAGAGCGAGTTTTGTGATGTGAGACCGATGAATGTTGATGCCAACTAAAGAACATAACGAATAGTTTGTTAATTTGAAATGAATAGAGAATAGGAACAGATTGAATCATGGGAAATAAGACAGCAAACTAGATTAGAAGGTTTCAGATTGAATAAATGAAGAGAAAGAAGGATATATTGTTGATGAATTGAGAGAGAAAATTAGGTAGATGGTTTTGAAAAAAAAATATTTATGCAAATTTCAAAATCCTAACTAAAGAGTTGGATTTCCAAACTAAATCTCTCATGTCATGCTAATTGCTTCTTTTTATTAAGCCTATAGAACTGAAATTTGATAATTAAAAAGCTCGGTACTTAAATTAAAGAATTAAAAAATTTGGTACTTAATTTGAAAATGAGTGATAGTTCGAGGTATTTTTTATAGTTTACCCATTATATTTTTAAAATAAAAAAATTTACCGGTTTGCAATGGTTAGGGTTCTGGACCGGGTTGATTTATTTAGGTTTCATTCGGTCCAAAATCAAAAACCGATTAAAATACTGTCATTCCATATAACTCTTACTTAATAACGATCTGAATTCATACTAAATCTATAAAAGGTTATAAAAAGTAGATATTTTTTTTAATATACAATTATTTATGAAATAGTATACTTATCAATTCTGACCTTAAAATATTAATTAAGTAACAGGAAAAAAATAAATTATAATAATTTTATTTTTAATTTACTATTTCAGTTTTCGATTCGTTCAAAAAATAATTTATCAAAATTGATAACTGAGCCATAATATTTTTCATACTTTGATTCGTTTTGACAACGAAATCATTTACCATCTAAACCACCAATTAAATCACTTCGGTTCAATTTTAAATTGAACCAAACTATGAACCGCCCCTACTTTTAGGCTACATCTAACGTTTCTCCTATGAAAAGTAAATTAAAGAAATATGTTTTTTATTCAAAAAAAAAAGGAGAATTGTCTGTATTGTTTAATGTACTTTGTTTTGAGTTTCCACTTTCCATTTTAAATAAAAACAAAACATCATTTCCTACAAAATTATCTTTTACTCTCTCAAAATTTTCAAAAAAAATAATTGCAAAATCAAGAGTGTGAAGGTCCCCACCAATAGGATATATTTTTAATCCTTTTATTGAAAGTAAGATATATGGGTATCTTTATTAATTAATTCAGAGTGCATATAGTCTTGTGACAACTTTTCTTAATATCCTTCTTAATAGAATACTGAGATTAAAATCTCCGAGATTAAAATATACAAATCATCATCATTATTATATTTATCATTAATATTTTCTAAATATATACATATCAACAAACGAATCAACCAATCATGTTTACACAAGTCCGACCATCAAGCATTATTAATTCAGGCCATCTTTAATTTTTATGTCCCCAATATTCAACTTTTATGATATAATTAATTAATATATACGCACTTGTTTTTTCATTTATTATTTCGAATTTTCAATTCATAATAATTAATCAGTCAAATAAAAAGTAAAAGAATGATACTGTGATTATTGATGTTCATGTTCTGTTCGGTTAACATGTTAATCCGTGTCGGGTTCCAGTCGAGTAAATATAAACGGAGAAACAGAGCAGCCTCTTACATTTGAATCCAATCCAAACCCACTCCTCTCCGCCATCACCTCACAACCCTAATCTCCACTCAGCCTCCCAGCATTGGACCATCACTCTCCCCCAGCACCCCGCCATGTCGCCTAACAAGAACCTGCTGCACGACCTCCTGCAACAAGATCAGGAGCCCTTCCACATCCGCGACTACATCTCCGACCGCCGAACCATGCTCAGAACCTCAACCAGACCCCTGCAGCTGACCCCTTCAAGGAAACCGCTCAGTGAAACCACCAGTAACAGCAGCTCGTCGGTCACTCATTTCCCGGTCACATTTTGTAAAAACGCTTGCTTTGCAGGTAAACACGACTCGCCGGATCTGACCAGAGCGTCCCCTGTTGTATACTTCCGGAAAAGTCCCGTGAAGCTCCTCCACATCCCTTCCAAAACCGCTGCTCTGCTCCTCGAAGCCGCTTTGAGGATCCACAAGAACTCGTCCGCGCGAA
Source organism: Kalanchoe fedtschenkoi (assembly GCA_002312845.1). Classification (NCBI taxonomy): domain Eukaryota; kingdom Viridiplantae; phylum Streptophyta; class Magnoliopsida; order Saxifragales; family Crassulaceae; genus Kalanchoe; species Kalanchoe fedtschenkoi. The sequence goes on from NQLW01000059.1 coordinate 1,170,059, forward strand.
GGTTCCGAACCGATTTCGGAATCTTCGGTTCGGTTTTCAAGAAGCTGACCCTCAAAACCCGCAACCGGAATGATCGGGAACTTGAAGCGACTGGTGTTCCTCCTCTACCCGTAAAAAACATTTTCCGGCGAGACGCGTCGAGGAAACAAGCGTCGGGGTCCGGGAAGCTACGGCGGGATTCGCTGGATTTGGAGGAGGTCTTGAGCGATTCCGACATGGGTTTCTACTGCCATGAGCGGCGGAGCGACGCGGTGTGGTCGGAAGACAAGTCGCAGGACACCGAGACGAGTTGCAGCAGCAGCAGCAACTCAGACGTGACTCAGTTGCGCCGCCGCTCGCCGGATTTCTCTTTTCTTCCACCGTCTCCGAGCCGCCGTACAGTCAAGGTTTGTAATTTACACCCGTTGACTACGTTTTGCCGTCGGTCAAATATGGCCGGAAAGTAGTTTGACCGAGATTAGCCAACACCACTTTAAATCTTTTGCTTGTTTTGGAGAGCAAAATGCCTGTGAATTGTTCTATTTGTCCTGTTACATCACTGTCGCTTTTGATCTTCTTCTTCCCCTGGAAAGCTTGTTTTCTAGCTTCGCTTATAAAGTAGTGATGTAGAGTAGACGATTTTGTCATTTCCTCAACTGAACAAAAAACTGGATTCGTTGTTTTCTGCATCATGTGTAACTTGCTCAGTCTCGTGCGACTAATGTCGAGATCCACAGCTGCGTCTATTGTCATTAGCTGTGTTTTTTTTTCTGGCTTATGAAAAATGGTTTCATTTTCAGGATGAAGATGAGGAGGAGGAGAAGGAACAATGCAGCCCGGTTTGTGTGCTTGATCCCCTGTTTGAATACGAGGATGACACCATTGAAGATGAAAATGATGGACATGGTCGTCTTCAATGCAGCTACGCCAGTGTTCAGAGTATGATCTTCATTTCCTATTTATGTTCATTCTACTCTTAGCCTTGTCGTACTTGCTGGGTTTTAAGCAGTTTATCAGATTATCAGGCATGAGCTGGCTTCAGAAGTCATGCTGGGTATGACTTGAATGGTTGCAGGTTTTCAAAACTCTGAAGGTCAAGTATGCATTTAGTGATGAGTGTCTGTCTTAATGATTAGAATGGTGTCTTGAATTAAGATTCGGTTGAGTTACGACTTTTTAATCGCAATCTAGAGATGCGTCCCTGTAGGTTTTCAAATTCTGAGAGCCGAGAGTATAGTGTGGAACCCATCCAGTAATGTGTGCCATGGCCTACGAGATACGATGTCCCCCCTTAGGTCGGATTTGGTGTCAGCCTCTCAGTTTGCTTCATCGCACTGCATTGAACTCGGTGACCCTCGTTTTCCAGTCTGTAACGGATACTTAGACGGTAGAGTGTTTGATGTTTAGACCTCATCTGCTTCAAGAACATGTCTCTGAATGTGCAGGAAAGAAGCAGCAACTACTACAGAAGCTTCGTAGATTTGAGACACTGGCCGACTTGGACTCTAAAGCACTTGAGCTAACCATTCTTGAAGGCCAACTGTTTGGTGAACATGACTTGCAAAGGCTGGATGAGGATGATGATAACAACATTGTATCACAAGTTTCGGCGGAGCTTCTTCGACAAGTCCTTGAGAAATCTGGCTTCTGTTATCCGTTCAGAATCCCCGTCGACATGAAAAGACTCATATCGGATCTCATAGCTGAAGAAGAGACAATAGATGAGTGGCTTGATGACACGAACACGAATGGCGTCGTAAATGCAGTCTGTGCCAAATTGGACGCTTGGAAACACGTAGAGCCAAACACCATCGACATGATGGTAGGCCAAGATTTCAAACAGGAGTCGCATAGGTGGAAAACGAATCAGGCTCAGGGGAGGGAGGTGGCGATGGACATTGAATCCACCATCTTCGGGTCACTGGTTAAAGAACTGTTAAACGAACTGATGCAGTAAGTAATCCGCTCGATTGCTGAACAATGAGTCCCGGTTTGGATTCGTTCATTTTTGTTCCGGTGGTTCCTGATGTGTAAGGATCACGTAGTAGTACTGACTCGGATAGAGGCTGATTAGGAAGATCCTTTGGAGCTAAAAGGATTAGATGAAGCTTTGTACGTAGCTGAGAATGAAAACTGAGTTTGAACTTTGAATGTGCACCACCCACGGAGCCATATGACATGTGTTCACTGTATCTCTAGCCTCTTTCAGCTTCTTTCTTGATAATGCATCTGCGAATGATGATGACTTTATTTGCCGAAATTGTGGTGAAACCTGAAGTGGGGTTGATTCAAATTGCTGTGTGGTCATTTCTCTGAGCAAGTTTGTCCATCAAGAAGAGCACCGAGTTGTACTGGCGAGAGAGCAATGGGCACCAATAGAGACAAGAGAGTTGGGAAGAGGCTTAAAGTAGATGGCACGAGCTAGAAAATACAGAAAGAACCCATCTTTCAAATTTGGATCATATATGCTCAAGGTTGCTTCATCATGCTTCCAAATCCAACCTCATGCTTGATTCTCTTGATTTTGTTCCCATTCTTGAGTATGGGCACGGGGATAGTATGTATGAAGTATGCCTAAAGACAATGCTTTTGCCTCCGTCATTCATATCCCAATCTTCTATGTTTCATATGGACGCTTGGTCCTGAGGTACTATGAGGTTGTGTTTACCCTTATCAATTTCACAGAAAGATGATGTTCTGATGTAAAATATTTTAAAAAATTAATACATTTGAATCAGTAAATTGATAAATCAAATCGATCCGACTATTTGAGTTCGGTTTCATTAATTAACAAGGCGGTTACATTTTGCAATTAAAATTAGATCAGTTCAGTTCAATTTTGATTTTTTAGATATAAGTGAAATTGAACTGGATCGTAATAATTAATCTTCTCTAATTCACTCTGTCTCCTCCCCATAAAAACCCTTATATTGGCACCAATGAAGCCTTCATTCGCCATCTTCCATAGATGGTCACTCAGATTTGACAAAATCTTCAACCGCATCTTCCTCCATACCTAATTTTCTTTGATGGAGGCTTTAAAAGTTATATATATATAAATAAAGGAAGCTTTCAGAGTTATTTTTTCTGTCATCTTTTACATGTCACTTAATTAAATTTTTTTATTCACTTTTATTTATCACTTACCAATTTTCAATGTGTATTTAATATCAACAACTATCTTAAAATGTCAAACATTAATCATTTTATTATCATAATCAATAAAAAATACTTTCCTCACCAGTAATCATATACCAATTTTACTTTTTGCACGAACTTTTTCAAAAAAATATTAACCACCGACTTATTAAATTTGTCCAACCACTAGCTTTAACTTCACCTTAATCTACTCAAATTAACCTTAAACGATACTCCCTCCGTCCTCTAATACATGTCGTTTAAGGTTAAATTGAGTAGATTAAGGTGAAGTTAATGCTAGCGGTTGAATAAATTTAATGAGTGGGCGATTGGTGTTTTTTTTAAAAAATTCGTACAAAAAGTAAAATTGGTAGATGATTATTGGTGAAGAATGTATTCTTTATTGAATATGATAATGAAGTGAGTAATGTTTGACATTTTAAGGTAGTTGTTGATATTAAATACGCATTGAAAATTGGTAAGTGACAAATAAAAATGGACAAAAAAAATCGGTTAAGTGACATGTAAAAGAGGACAGAGGAAGTAGTATGTATTAGAGGGTGGAGGAAGCAGATGTGCTAAGTTTAATTTCTCCAATTATCCTATCATTATTTAATATAACACTAGTGTTTTGATTGAAAATATGCTGGAAATGGCTTGAATCCTTGATTGTTTTTTTGATTGTTCTCGTCATTATGCATTAAATTTGAGTTAATTAACTATCTCAATCCATCCATGAATCATGGTTTAGTGGAATCATTTAGAGTGATGTGGTAGTTCATGACTTGTATTATAAATCACTTATTAAGTTTGGTAGCATTCCATCATTTTCTTACTTTAAAACACTTAGAGAATTATTAAATTGGTAAAAATATACTACTGATAACTGATCAAACCGAACTAAAACCAAAATAAATTTAACAATTGAATTCGGTTCAATTTCTTAAACAGACGGTTCAATTTGATTTGGAGTTATTTGGAATTGAAAGGTAGTAGTTTGGTTCCACTTTTTAAAGAAAAATCGAACCAAAGTGAATCATATTGTTACACTCCTAATCCCATATGTCATTATTGTTTGAGTCCAAGAGAGTATTATTATTTGCCGAACAAAACTCAAAACTGAACGAGATGGAACCTCAAATTATTTAGAAAAAGTATATGAGGTATATAATACTATTTCTTAAAAATTAGGATCATCTATTGAATTTCAAAATTTACGGTCTTTTTCATTTCAGGATCCTTGTGTAGTTATTATATTACTAGGAAAGGTATCCGTCGACCCGACGGGTTCGGTTCGATTCGGTTCGAGAAAAATCAAAAGCCAAATTAAATTATTAACCATCTGTTTTTTAAAATTTGAAACCGTAACCAAACCATTAACATTTCAAATCGGACCGAACCGATCCGTTTCAAACCGAATAGTTTTTTAATATTTCAAACCGAACCGAACTGACCAGTTTTAAACCGACATTTCAAATCGGTTCCCGTTTCAAATCGAACAATTTTTTAACATTTCAAACCGAACAGAACCGATCGATTTCAAACCGAACCGAACCGACCGATTTGAAATCAAACCGAACAGGTTTGGTTCGGGAGGGCGACAGACGCCAGAATATTATATATATAGATATTTAACTTTTAATCAATAATTATAAATTAAAATTCAGACCTTACACAAAACTACACTATTTTAGCAAAAACTTCATTTATTTTTATTTTGATCTAAGAAAAAAGTTTAATTTAATTCAATTACTAAATCAAACCAATATAAAATCGGACCAATCATAATTAATAAAATAAATAAATAAAATAAGGTTTTACAAATCATTCTGAGGTGTTGTGGGTCGTTCCAGAGTGTGAGCTAAGGTGATGGGCTCATGTGGAGCTATAAATGGATGCTCACTAAGGTGAGTTAGATGCCTATAGGATGGATTAAAATTCAAGACACTTGATTTTTAAATCATACATCTTCACCAATTCATCCAATACTCGGTTGGCACCAATCATGGAATTCCCTAGGCTGACAATTTGAGAGAAAAGAAAATTGGAAAAAAAATAAAATTATTTTGTATTTCAATTTGATTTTTTTTGTTTGGTTTGGAATGATAAAACAGAAGGAAAGTTTTAAAAACAGTTCTAAATTTAACTTAACTTTTCTTCTAATGTCATTCAATTTTATTTCCCACATTTTTCTCTAAACCAAACACCAAAATCTCTTAAATTTCCCTCAAATATTCATTTCGTTCTCATTTTCCGAAACCAAACACAACATTAGAGTTGGCCTCCAACTGCACTATATTAGGTAGAAGACATGTTTGTAGTATTATGGCCAAAATAATGAAAACTATACCAGCTAGCTAGAGAAATGTGGATTCGAAATTTAAGTCAAAAAAAGACTTTGTATTGTAAGTTGGATTAACAGGGACAATACTGTTTTTTCTTTATTCAGATGCGTTAATTAATTATTCACGATGAGCTGGTTATTGGTAATATGCTTTTATCTATTAACACTAACAATCTAAATAAGCTTCCCCAATTCTTATAGGCTACAAACTCTCACAATTGCATATGTAAATAGGTCAGCTTAACTGATTAATTTTTTAATTTTTTTTTAAATATATATTATATCAATATTGTTTGGATCGTATTTTATTGTTGAGAAGTTTCAAAATTAATTCAACAAAGATATTATCGAGTTCTCTTTAAGATTTTTTATTCCCATTTCAATGTAAAAGAGTCCTTAAAGTCCCATTAGTTTTGTTGTGAATCAGCTTTTGAGAATCACGCTTGTATTTAGTTGCATTATATATTCTCAGCTCTAAAGTGGCTTTGGAGAACAGCTGAGGCTCGAGGGTATTGTTTATTTTAGTATTTTATTAAAAATAATCCAGCTTTATGTCTAATCCAACCACAATTTTAATTATTCAAATAGCGACAAAAGAAAGTAGTAGCATTCGAAATGGAGATATTATAGTATGTGCTTGTAGAGGTGAATGGCCAACACCTCATATGATTGACCCCAACTAAATAATATTACTCGTACCATACCGACAATAAGAGATATTTCGGAGTTTAAACCGGTCGGGAAAGGAGACAGTTATTCAGATTTCAAAAAAAAAATTAAAAAAAAATATCAATAGAATATTGGGTGCAGGATCCGAGGGCACATTTTGATTTAACTATCCCTCAAATTCGATTCAAAATATTTACTGAGAGTAAATTTTTTAAATTTTTTAGTTTAGTTTGAATTTTAATTTGGCATCCGAAATACACTTCAAATTTACTTCTATAACCCAAAACCAACAAAAATAAAACAATCTCAATACAGTAAACTATCAAAATAAATAAAAAATAAAAAAAGAAAAGTTTATTTAACGCTTTACGTTGTTAAATTCAGAGCTCAAACTCTATTACACGATCCAATTAAGAGTCAGTTTAACTCTATCCAACGCTCTGTCATATGTTACTATTTCTACTAGTCAGATACTCAAAACTGATATAAAAAATGAACCACGTAATAGTTTAAACGACCAATTCATTTTTTATTTTTATTTTCTGAAATCTAAATTCTTTGCTTCGGGGACGGCAACATTTTGAGTTAGTTTAAAATAAAGCAAAGAGACATGAATATATTTAATGTTGGGTGACATATAATAATATATGAGATATATTATATACCCAGCAACTCCAACTCCAACTCCAAGTCTCAAACTTCAACTCCAACTGCCAGCTCATCATGGGGATTGGAGTTCGTGTGGAAGATGATTGGAACAACCACACATGCATAGTGTATTTATATTTATCTTCGGCGGCAATTAGCGTACGTGATTTGGTCGTGTTTCACGTCCTAATGAACAGCACATGGGAAGACAAGATGTTCCGACGTGCCTCCAAAATCCAGCTCACGAGTCACGACCAATCTCAATCCTATAAAACTAATTCCTCGTTTGGTGTTGTGGAAATTATTATTGAGAAACGAGTTTGAAGGGAAGTTATTTTGGAGCGAAAATGAGAGGGAGCGAAAATTGAAGGAAGGTTGGATAAATTGTGTATTTGGTTCAGAAAATTTTTTAGAAAAGAAAATAAGAAAAAAATTAGAAATAAATTTAGGTAATTAAAGAGTGTTTTGATATTTTTTTCCATTTCAAACCAAAGAAAATAAAAATTAAATAAAATTCATGAATATTTCAATTTTCTTCCCATTTTTCTTCCTCAAATTTTATTTAAATCACAAAACCTTAGCGCTTTATGTTTTTTCAAATATGAAACTTAAAATTTTTCTTCACTTTTCCAGCTGTTAAATATAGACCGGTTAAAAGAATATCATATACCAAACAGGTCAGGCAACTGCATATACTGAGTTATTTATTATTGGTAGATTCGGGCGAAGTTCAGTGGGGTCAGCCGAGCTCGTTGAAAATTTTACTTTATATTTATAATATTTAGTTAATTTTACTATATCTTGTTTAAAAATATACATTTGAATCTACTAAAATTGTCAACTTACATTTTCAAATTAAAAAATAAATATTTGATCTCATTAAACTAATAATTCAATACTAAAATTTAATTTATTTTGATTCAATTACTTCATAATATAAATTTGACATTTTTAAATTTTTGTATAACATTAAATGATGCTTCATATATATATTTTTTAAAATAAATCTTTCACCTATTTTGTTCTAGAACCGCCACTGATTATTATTCTTACCTAACGCACAAAAAATCCTTCAGTTAATAAAATCGATGCCGCATTGAGCATCAAATTGAGTTGCAATTTCAAATTAATAGAAGACCTTTTTTATTTGGGAGAAATGGAAGACATATTTGGTTCGTGAACAATAGCCAAACTGGGATGACAAAATACTGGAGAGAAATGGGCAGTGATGGGTCTTCGGTCCAGATTTTGTTTGGCCCTCGTTGGGCTCAATTACTTAACAGGTCAGTAATATCAGTACCCATTTCACAGGCTATTTTGACTCTAACTAAACTCATGCCTAATTTTTTGTGCACCTCTTATTGTAAACAAACATGTACTATAACCGTAGAAATCAGATATCATCGAAGTCGATAAAAGGTGATTAGTGTCGCAAGCTAACCATGTGACAAGGTTTGGGAGTCTTTTCATGGTTTCAATGGCATTTTTGTAATTATTGAGTATCGGACTTTCAAGAGGTCGGGTGGCGAGTTGGATGATGGATTATGAAACTAGACTTCAATACGAGTATAACAATATGTGGATCACATAAATCGGATAAGTGATTGCCCTTAAAGAGTTAGTATATAAGGAGAGACATTGTTGATGTTTCTTCCCTTGAGAGTGAGAAAAGCTCCATTAGCTCTTTAAGGGGGGGAGTGATGGTGAGTTCGCCCACTCCGGGGTAAGTACTCATATGCGAATCCTAAGTGAGCCCAACTCATATGAGACACGAGGGCGGATCTTTGAGGGTCTAGTGTGAGCCTCAAAGATCTCCGTAAAGTGTCCATCTTATGGACGTCATGCAAATGAGACGAGACCCTGACGACGCGCAACGAGTTCCTAGTTGAGGCTAGCTATCGGATGATCTTTTAACCCCTTGGATAATGAACATAAAGGACCATGAGGGATCCTTGGATCATACTAGATTTCCATTAATGTGATATGGGAATCAGAAGAGAATTCAGGAAGGGACTCTTATACTTTAGCCAAGGATGGGATTAGGCGAAACACTTAGATGGATCTCATGGATAAGCTAATATCCCAATCGAGTAACGTGTGACTATTTATAGAGATCCTCTCATGAATCACTTGTTGATGCTTGGTAAGAGATAATCTCATATCTCCCTCAAGACGCGAGCCATTAAATAAACGTGGGCGTTGAAAAGACTAGGTCTATCCATGAAGATCTGGGCGTTGAAAAGGCTGGGCCTATCCATAAAGATCTGGACACCACACGGTCTTAAATATCCCTAAGTGTGTGAAAAGAATAAGGGATACTGGTCATTACTGTAGGCCCGTGACAATTAGCCTCTGGGATGAACTTATTGTTTAATATTTTTGAGCTCACATACTAAGTTTGAATTATATTTTCACATAGTCTATTTTTATTATGATTATGGTTGTATATATATTTTTCTCAATGAAAATATCATATGTCCTTTTTAAAAATATTATCCACTTTGTATGGTGACTTATTTAGGGTTTATTTTGTTTAGTTTGGAGAAATTTATGGATTTTTTAGTTGAAGGAATCTTTTTTTTCTGGAATTCATCGTACTTCTTTGGAATCGGCTTAAATTCCGGGGAAGGGCTCCAGACGATGTCCTCACCCTAAACCCTCCTATTGGATTCAAGATAAACCAAATGTTGTCATTCGGGTTCGAATTCGTGACCAATCGAATCACTTAGTGAACGACACCAACACCAAGTCGTCTACCCCTGAAAGGTTCGGTTAAGGGAAAATTGAAGGAAAAACATTTTAGATCAAAAATGAGAAGAACAGTTTGATTAAAAAAAGAATTTTTTTAATATTTTCTTATAATTTTTTACCATAAAGAAATAAGAGAATAATAGAATGGAATCTTATAATATTTTACATTTAATTATGAAATTTTATGGTACATGGTATATTCTGACGAACATTTTGTTTGCGAACTATCTTTCACGCTCCTAAGGGTATGTTTGATTTAAGGAAAATTTTGTGGAAAAGAAAATTTGGTGGAAAGTGGATTCTCCCCTGGAATTCATCCTATTTTTCTTAGAGGTGAAAATAGTGAGAAAATGTTGAACCATTCTTTATTTTAAATAAATTTATTTCTTATTTTCCATCTATTTTTTCTACAAACTTTTTTTCTCATTTTCTCATAATTTTTCTTTCTTATTTTCCCCCAAAATTTCTTTTTTTTGACTAAATTCTCCCCAAAACCAAACAAAACCTAAAGGATTTTGAGGTGCGAATTGTTGCGGCGTAGAGGGAAGCAGAAGGGTTTGGTTCTGTTTTTAAAATTTTATGAGAATTCATAGGAGAGAATTTATAAGAGAAATACACGTTGATCTGAGTTTTAAGAAAAGTGAAAAATATATAAAGAGAAAGTGTATTGATATATCATATATTTCTCTGATTGATTCGGACATTATATTAATTAAGAATATTTAGACTTTTCATATATTTTGTAAGAGCAAAAAAAAATAAAATTGATTCACCGAATGTTTAATAGAATAACATGTCATGTTTTAATAAAACAAAATATAACAAGTTAGTATTTTTAATTTAATGGTTGTTTAGAAAAAATATATAAAAAATAATTTAAGGTGAAACCATGTAGTTTATATGGAGAGTAACTTTAATTAATATGATGAGCTATAGGTTTTCATCGCAAGCTTAATGATTATAACAAGATCCTAAACTAAATTTCTTTTCGAAATTATAAAACTGAACAGTATTATCTTCAAGTTTGAAACGTGATCATACGTAGAAAGTAATTATACCTTTTTAAATAATAATAATACACACATATTTTTTGAAAATTCTCCTTTTAATTTTTCCGGTAAGCTATGTAACCTTAATCCTATTTTCTAATAAGATCTAAACTTCTAAATGTTATCATAAAATGGTGTCATATATATCGAAGCAAGGGACAAGGGCCAATCATTGTGCACCATTTGAACTTATACTAATCATCACTATGATGCACAACCAGCAACGTTTGATTAAGATATTGAGGTTAGAGAAAGAACACCCAAATCAGTTTTGATTGGTTGGATTCATTCATTATCGATGTCAATAATATCGTGTTATAAATAAGAGGCATATTCTGTCAGAATGGCAAAGCATATTTGTTAGAATATAAATAGTTGTCAAATTAATAAAAATAGATTAAGAAGTAAATCTTTATATTCCCTCTTTAGGTAAGGGTTAGATAGAATATTATTTTTAGCAGTTAAATTGTACAAGGACTATCTACCCTAAAATAAGTAGTAAACTAAGCGTTTAGTTTCTTCTCCTCTTTGCGGAATATTACGTATTTGCTTCTTACTTGTCCTCAACGTACCTACCATGACGATCATTACCACAATGAAATCTCCAATTTCATGTCTGAAGTTTCAATTTCATGTAATCTATCGAATATCGATCCCCGAAATCTGAGAAGCTAGAGCTGGAAAAAGAACTATGGGAGAAGATCCCGCCGACTCAGCAATACCAGATGGTCAGTTTCAACCATCAGGTGATCATTCTCCGCACCAAGCCATCACCGTATGGGAGTTGAACAAAGCTAGGGTAGCCTCCATGCAGCGCAAGATGTCAACGCCTCCTAGCATCCTCAGCAAAACTGCCGGGAAAGCCTCGTGCTCGATCTTCAAGGTCCCCCAAAGCCTCATCGACATAAACGGCGCAAAGACCTACCAGCCCCACATCGTCTCCATCGGCCCCTACCACCACAACAAGCCTCATCTCCAAATGATCCAAGAACATAAGTGGACGTATCTCAAGTCCCTTGTTTCCAGGACCCAAGAAGCCCTGAATTTAGGGTTGGAGGACTATCTGAGAGCCGTCCATCCGTTGGAGTCCAAAGCTAGAGACTGTTACTCCGAACTGGTAGGCTACGGTGCGGATGAGTTCGTGGAAATGATGGTGGTAGATGGGTGTTTTGTGATAGAATTATTTCGAAAAGTTGGTGGCCTCGTTGCGATTGATGAAGATGACCCCTTGTTCACCATGTCTTGGATCTTCAGCTTCTTCCTCAGGGACTTGCTCCGGATTGAGAATCAGCTCCCGTATTTCATCCTCCAGTCACTATTCGACCTGACAAACGATGATCGACAGTCGAACAAATCTCTCTCCCTCTTAGCCTTGGAATTCTTCAACGCCTCGTTTCAAAGGCCGGATGACGCCATCGAAAAGAACAGCTCTCTCCAAGGCATGCACCTGCTTGACCTAGTCAGGTCCAGCTTCATTTCTCCAAACCTCTTACGTTACAACAAGGTCAGCACCCCGAGTCACGTCATTCATTGCGTCTCGAAGCTGAGGAAGGCTGGGATCGAGCTCCGAGCCCGACAGGCCGAATCTTTCTTGGACGTCAAGCTCAGGCGAGGAGTGATCCACATGCCCCGAATCACCGTCGACGACATGATGAGCTCTTTTCTCTACAATTGCGTCGCTTTCGAGCAGTGCCAGAAAAACGCGTCGAACCACTTCACCACCTACGCGACGTTTTTGGATTACTTGGTGAACACGGCACAGGACGTTGAGTTTCTGAGCGATTATAACATCGTGGAGAACTATTTCGGAACGGACGGAGAGGTGGCCAAGCTTGTGAATAACCTGGGGAAGGACATAGCTTTCGACATCGATTATTGTTTCCTGTCTGGATTGTTTGACGACGTGCATTCGTATTACAAGAATAGCTGGCATGTTCAGTGGGCTAGCTTCAAGTACACATATTTCGACACTCCATGGTCGTTTGTATCAGCTTTTGCTGCCTTCATACTCCTCGTCTTCACTCTTGTGCAGACCTTTTTCTCAGCATATTCATATTTCAAACCAAGATAGCGATTGACACCATTATATTAGTTAACTTGACGGATCTCAATTTGCATTTTGAAAAATCAAATTTATGATTCTCAGTCCACCAACGTGGACTTGAACACCTCGTTATTGGTGAGTCTACCATCGAGATGATAAATATCTAACATTCCAATCTCATCAGTCAGTCTACGCCAATCTAGTAATAGCTAATTGCTTCTATACGAACCCCACGTTCAGGCCTCATTTTCTTCAGGCCTCATTTTCATCATTTCATGCATGATGTATTATTATGCAAACTAATCTTGAGTACAGGCACTCCATCGATCACACCTTCATCATCAATAAGTTTCTCTGATTGGATGAAGATTGTTTTTGGAGGAAGCTCACTCTAATCGATCTTCACGGGTTGAAAAATGAAATAAGTATCGCTCACCAATACTAATTAACGACGTTATTACTTTGAATTTTGAGGTTGCTTGTAATAAAAATATGACTGTCCCACCTGTTTAAAAGTACTTTTCGTAGAATGATTTTTGGGTGACTATGGTCCATTAATTAAATTATGAACATTATCATTGAGTATTGACACATGATAAATATTTATTTTTAAAAAAAAATTCACTTATTTTCGTACTACATAGGTTGGTCAAACATTCATTAAAGAAGATTTTTTTTTAAATTAATCCTTTCGTGAATCGAAGTTTGTTTTTCCGACTAGGCCTCCCTTTAATAAGTTTTCTTAAATGTCCTAGTTGAGGCTAACCGCGGTTTGAAACTGTATCCGGATTAAGTCCAGCCGCGGTTTTCAAACGTGTTTGGGTGATGACTAGGCTAATCATCCTCATCAGCACACACATGGCACAACCGGGATATCAAACTGTGTCTGATTTAAGTCAAACCGTCGTTTGAAACATCGATTAGATCTTAAATCCAACCGTGGTTTGAAACCCCGACTGGACTGAAGCCAGCCGCAGTTACCAACGACGGCTCAAACCGATCTCAACTAGGCGAGGTTTACAACGGGAGTTTGGCCGGGAACGAAGGGCTCTGTGGGGGAGGTGGAAGACTATTTCACCGAGCGGTTACCAACGGTTTGAAGCACATCTGGAGTGGTTACCTTCACAACGAGGTCTCTCTCGGAGAGGGTGACTCTCTCCCGGACCAACCTTTGCCGATCAGATTGTCCGGCTTGATCGCTTTGATGATCTCCTCCTCTGTGAAGCTCACCAGCTGGAACGGCTTCATGCTCCACGACAAGCTCCGCACCTCCCCAACATTCGCCTTCTGCAAACACACCAAAATCGCCACCAAAACCCTAACCACAACTGACCCCGTCACCAACCAGTTAACGAACGTCCTCACGCTCCGCCGCACACGGCTGAAATAGCCTCCCACCTACCCCACAAAGCTCTTCGTTCCCAGCCAAACTCCTGCTGTAAATCTCGCCTGGGCGAGATTGGTTTGAGCCACGGTTGGTAACTGCGGCTGGCTTTAGTCCAGCACCGCGGTTGCATTTAAGATCCAACTGGTGTTTCAAACGGCGGTTTGGCTTAAATCATACACGGTTTGAGATCCCGGTTGTACCACGTTATGATTAGCCTAGTTATCCTCGAGACACGGTTTGAAACCGCGGCTGGACTTAATCCAGACATGGTTTCAAATCACGGTTGGTCTCAACTAGACCATTTTAAAAAACTTATTAAATGGAGGGCTAGTCTGGAAAACAAATTTGAAGAAAAGATTAATTTAAAAGTCCATTAAGGAACTACCCAATAATTGATCTATAGTCCACATAAATATATGCATCAAACCAAAAATAACTTTCTCCCTTGGAATTTGGATGTAGGTGAAACTACATTATCAAACTCCAAATTGCTAACTTACTGTTCATCACTTATCATATTCTGGCTTTGTTTTTGAGTTTGAGGAGAATTAAAGAAAAAAGATTTGAGAGAAGAGAAGAGGAAAGAAAAAACAAGTAAAATAGAAGGAGTTTATAAAAGAGGTTCTAGAGTTTATAGTAAATATTTAAAGAAATGTAGAAATAATTAAGTTACGTATTTACTAAATCACATTTGCTGTATTTATATTTCATGTATAAAAAAATTAAGAAAGTAAGGATAAATAAGTAAAATATATGCCCTCCCAAATTCCTCCTATTACTTCCTATTCCAAAATACAAAGAAAACCCGAAAATAACTTTTTTCCCCTCAAATTCCTCATTCTCCTATCCTTTCTTTCTGAAACATAACTCAAGATTACTTACTACATTAAAGTGAATAACCAATTTTTTATTTAGAAGAAGACAAAAGAAAAAAAAAGCAATTGTCTCAAGTTTTCTTGGTAATTGGCTAATGTAGAAATTATGGCCCATTCGGGAACGAGATGGTCCTCGCTTTGGTTCCAGAGTGGCAGTGTGCCGATTCTTTCTTATTTCATATCTAGAACGAGGTTTAATTGAGAACTTCAAATTCAGATGAGAACTGAGAACTCAATTTTGACTGTCAGATGAGTTGATCTAATAGCTGGGAGGATGGACACGTGTCAACAATCAAGACACAATACGTCATTTTTACCTTGAGTTCTCAGTTCTCACCAGATTTGTGGTTCTTAGTGGAACCGCCTCCTTCATATATATGTCATTTAGTTCGAAATTTAATAAATTATTATTAACAATTTATTAGAAATTCCTTATTAAAAAATTATAAATTATATCTACTTTATTTATCCACCGTGGAAAAAAAGTGATTAAATATATTTGACTCAAAGCATCCAGCACGTCTTAGTGCCTGCTTCACAAACCCCAACCACGATTGAGTTTGTTCTCTCCAGGTGATCCCTTATTTTCTACCTTTTGGCGATGTTCCTGATCGAAAAACGTGATTGACAAAAAAAAATAAAACCTGGTGCTTGCTTTCACAAATGAAGGTGGGTCTCATCTTCAAAAAGGTCTTGAAGGAAGGAGAGGATGATGGTTTGGGGAGAGAAGATGCTTCTAGTAAATAGATACATCACTTAACTAGAGAGTTTAGAGCAATGAAATAGTACTAAGGGACAAGGTTCATCAATTGAAATGGTTTATATGTTTTTGGTGAAAATGACAAGGATAATGAAGAAATCAATCCTAAAGCTACCCTTCTCTTCTTGTTGTCTCCTCCTCTCCAATTTCATCTCTTTTCTTTTGACTCTCTACTCTTCATCTATTTCTTTTATATATTTCAAGTCTATTTAGCCAGTTAAAAGTTGGTTTATATCATTTGGTGCCTTCATTAAGAGCAAGTAAGAGGATGCGAACCAACCATAGTGATCAGAACCGGAACGGTCAAGGTCCCGGTTTTCGGTTTTCTGGTTGAACCGGCGGTTCATATCGGTTCAATCGCCGATTAAATTAGAAATTATAATTACAAAATATAAAATATAAGATGATAAATGCAAATAAAGAAACAATTTATTTGATTAGCATGATTGATTAAAACCACGCTCAAGATGTGCTTAGAAGCCGAAAATTCACAGGACTATGAAATGGATTTAAGAAGATATGGGAAACAACGCCTGTGCCACAAGTGGGTGGCTTCATCTGCTATGAATTAATCGGCAATAGAACAACTCTTATTTTAGTGTTGATCAAAGGAAGAAGCATTATTAAATTGGCTGCCAAGTGAGTGCCATGAACATATTTATCATAACCGGATCGGAGATCGAGCCGGCTAAGATTCCGGCTTCCGATTTTTTGGTTGAACCGATGGTTTAAACCGGTTCGACCGTCGGTTCAATTACTTACAATAATTACAATATAGTAAATCTAAGGTGATAATTGTAAATAATAAAACATGTTATTTAGACAGTTTGTTTGGTTAAAGGTGCCCCTCAAAACATAGAAGGCTTGAGTTCGAGCCTCGGCTCCTCTCTATTATTTGAAATAATTTTAAGATTTAATTTAATCTTAATTAATTCATCAATTACACTAAACCGGTTCAATCAGACCGATCCGGTTCACCGATTTTATAAAAAATCGACGGGTTTATTCGATTTTTTCCAGTTCAATATGTAATCCGATATTAATTTCAAATCAGACCGATACCAGATCCGGTCCGGTCGGATTCTAATAGCTATGACCATGAACTCCTACTTGGTCCATCATTGTTTTTTGGGAACTTTATTATGACCATTTCGATGAAGACAAAGTGTATGTCCTCCCAACTGTGGTGATGAATGAAGTCGGTATCGTGACAACATCCGTATTAGGGTGGATGAGTATTGTTAGCACTAATTGAGGAAGCTGAACTTTTTAATTTGGGAAAAAATTTAAAAAGGGTATTGAGCTATTACCGCTTATCTAATTACGGTCCGAACTACTACGATTTTTAAAAAAATGTGATGAAAAAAATTGAATTGATTTTGGATGATGCTTAAGATCAGTTTGTTTGATTTCTTAAATAAAATTGATCTAATCAAATTTGAGAATTATGTATGATTGAATATGAAAATACGTCGTTTTCTTTATATGCGCAAAATGATATTATTTATTTTGATAACCAAATGACATAATTTTTGCACACAAATATAAGTCTTATAATAATATTAGTTTTGAAATGTAATGGTAAATTTTATTTAGAAAATCAATCCAATTTTTCCATTGCACTCTTTTTGAAAATCTCGGTATTTCAGACTGCAAGTAGGTAAATAGTGATAGTTCAGTATCCCTTTTGAATTTTATCCCTCTTAATTTTGAGGACAATGTCATTTTCAACGCGCGAGGAATGTTACGGGTAGCTAAATGCATTACTTAACTACTTGAGTAATTTTGGAGAAATTAAATAAAACTAAGGGGCAAGATGCATAACTTGTAATAGTTTATATAAGCGATGGAAATGGAAAGGATATCGAAGAAATTGCTAAAGCCTCTGAGATATTTATGCAAGTATAAAATAGTGATAGGACAATTTAATTATTATACGATTTTTTATCATCAAATGATGTCTTAAGTACCCAAAAAAAATGCTTTATTATTAAAAGTATTGTCTAAAGTGTATGTATTAGACTATGTTTTGTTTCCAATGAGCGTTGTTGTGAGCTCGTGGATTTTAAACGACGCTTTCTGGTGAATGCGTCATCTAAAGTTTCAACAATTAACGATGCCTCTTTACAAGTAAACGTCGTCTGATGGTGGTAGAGAGTTTAGATGGTGATTATTACGTATAAGCAGCTTCTAAAGTTTATCAAAGTATAGCTATTTTGAGATCAAAAGCTTAGGTGGCGCTGTCATATGTGGTTTTTGCATTAGTGACTTCTTCTTATTGATCATACAGTCAAAATCTGCCCTTTGATTTTTTTAAAAAATGAGTGGAGGGGTAGCTTTGGTAATGGCGTTTGGTGGAAGGTTGTTGCTCCCCAAATATTGATGAGTAACCTCTTTCCAGCATTCACTTCTTAATTTTCACTCAACCAATTGACTCTTCTAGTTTTCGTGTTTTGAAATATGCATTTTTGTTGTTTGTTATTTACTTGGTCTTTTAGCCAAATCTTTTTATGTTCATTTGCTTCTCTATTATGTGATGTTCTGTTTATGGGTTTTCAGCCTTTTGGGTTTGCTAAAGTTCAGCATGAACTTTGATGATGCGTTGTGTTGGTTGACTTGTTATATAGTGACGCTGGTGTTGTTGGATCTTTTTTTAATTTTATTTTTTATATCTCCTTTCAGCTATTCCCTTTGAACTAATTTTGAACTTCAAAATTTTAAAATTAAACTTTGAACATTGAACCCTATACTTTGAACCTCAATAGTGAGCTTTGAGCAAAAATAGGAAGCGTGAAGTTCAGTACGTTGTAGGCGTGAAGTTTGGACTTTCAATTTTAAACTCTGATTTTCGAAAATTTGATGTGCAATTTTGAACTCTGAACTATAGAATTTGCAATTTGATTTTTGAACTTTGAATTTTAAACATTGCATAAAGAACTTTGAAGTTTTAAGTTTCAACATTAATAACTTTGAATTTTGAACATTTAAGTTTGAACTTTTAAATTTTTTACTTTGAACTACAAACTTAAAATTATGAACTACTTCAAATTTTAAACTTTGTACTTTGACATTTCCACCTTGAATTTGAATTTTGTACTCTTTACTAAGTACCTTGTACATCATACTTTTAACTTCAGTCTTTTGCACTACTATGAATTATATTAATAAATGATCAGTTAAACTGTGAATTTAATAATTGATAAAGTTCAAACATCTGAGAATTTCATAATTGATAAAGTTCAAACATCAAACTCTGAACTTTGTAGTTGTAACATTGAACTACAAATTTGTACATTGCATTTTTTACTTTGTACTTTTACATTGAACTTTGTACTTTGAGCAATGGACTTTAAACTTCAAAGACTATGAACTTTATACTTTGAAGTTTTACATTTTACTCTCATAATTATAAAATTTAAAGTTTCCATACCCAAAGTTCAGAAACTCAAAATTAGTGTTTTCACAGTTCAATATATAAAACATTCGAAACTCTAAGTTTAACATTCAAAGTTTAAAATGTAAAGTACAAAATTTAAAGTTCAAACTTCAAATTCAAAAGTTCAGATTCATTGGTTCATCAACAGAACTCATATATTAATATACCTAAAAGTTCAAAGTCCAAACTTAAAATTTAAATTCAAATTTAAGGGCTCGTCAACATAACACACTTACGAATACACCCCAACATATAAAGTTTAGATATTATTGAGAATTGATGTTTTCAAGCTTAATTTCACACAAAAAAGCAATAAAGTTCAGACAACCAAAGTCTAGACTCATTGTGATTAGAGCTCGAACAAAGTTGGGGTCGGAAGCGACTCGAAGACATGAAAAAATAGAAATAGTAGTCTATAAAGTTCATATACATGAAATATTTGATTGGATTACTACTGTCATATTATGTCATCAAAACAAAACACATATGAAATTACTATTATGGAGACGAAACTCACAACAAATCCACCTTTTTTTAACAAAATAATAACTAAAAATTATAAAATCTATATTTTTTCTCCAACACACATCATGAATTTTCACCATTTTTGGGAGAAGTTGTTGTCGACTGAGGGGGAGAGAAATATGTTTTTATGAATTATCTAAAATTTTGATAGATTCGAGTGGGTTTGGTGAATGAATCGGGATAAGCGGGCTTGTAGTTTTAATGATTTGTGAAGTTGAATGATGGGATTTTACTCATGATGGTTTGTGTCATGATGAGTGTCAGTCATTATGGCTTCTTGAAAAGTAAATTTTGTTTTTCCTACAATGCCTCTCAAACTAATTCCACATTATGAATTTCCATTTTCTGACACACTTTCCTATTTTGTGGTGTAATGAGAACTGTGTGATGACTTGATTGAATGGGTGAGATGAAGTTCTCAATACTTTCATAAAATGTGATTCTCCTCTGAAACGCTCTCTATATATAAGCGGCTTATAGAGTATCATTCATCGCATAAAAAATAAACTCTATATTGTAGAAAAAAGGAAAGTATAAGCGAATGCCTATATGTTAGAGCGGTGATCGGGACATATAAGCGATAGACAACACACAGTTACAAGAGGTCTTGGTTTGATGATAAACACTCTAGATCAACGACCAACTACCGTCATGGATAACAAACATGTGGGGATGGTTGATGATCCGTCTAAACGACTGTTATATTGTTATCAATGAGCTTGAAATTATTCTATACTGTTTGACTACAAATCGATCGTATTGTTATCAGTTTGCTAATTTCTTCCCAAATACGAAGTTCTAAGTTTCATACAAAATCGAATACAAGTTTGTAGCACTCTTTATGATAAAAGAAAAAAGAGTGCTTGCATATATATAAAAGCTCTTAAAAATTTATTGACAAAGGAAGACCCTTCAACAAACAGATACACTATGAAAATTGTAAGTAATCTACATTATTTAGGGGGTCGTTTTCTTTTTGCTTGAACTATGTGCTCTCTTCAGTAAATAATAAAAGTGATCTCCTGTGAAGTAGTGTTTTAAGACATTTTCTTTAATGTGCTCTTTAGTAGTTGCAGATCTACATGAAACTTGGGAGGTCAGTGGACCCTACTGAAAATTTCATTATTTCAACACAGAAAGTTTGTTAAATTAGTTAATCATCCACTTAGAAAATATAAATTTGATCCTTCTTAAATCGATCATAACTCTACAATCATTCATTCAAAATTTAAAAATATGTATTTTTAATTTTAACATTTCATACTCCCTCCGTCCTTTAATACATATCGTTTAAGATTAATTTGAGTAGATTAAGGTGAAGTAAATACTAGCGGTTGAATAAATTTAATGAGTGGGTGGTTGATGTTTTTTTAAAAAAAATCGTGCAAAAAGTAAAATTGATTTATTATTATTGGTGAGAAAGGGATATTCTATTGATTATCATGAAAAAGTGATTAATGTTTGACATTTAAGGTAGTTGTTGATATTAAATACGCATTGAAAATTGTTAAGTGACAAGTAAAAATGAATAAAAAAATTCGATTAAGTAACATGCAAAAGAGAATAGAGAAAATATTTTAATTCATGTCCATATAAGTAAAAATTTTAATAATATTTTAAACTAATCATTTTTTTGACCCCACTCAATTATGTACCTCGATCCGCCACTACTCTTTAATGCATGCTATGTTTTATTATGCACTACTAAAGAGCGCCACTTAAAAGTAGGTGATGTCTTATATTAATCCCATGACACACAATGTTTTAAGTATTAAATAAAAATCATTATTATTTTATAATTCTTTTGAACTCAACTTGTTTGGTTCTGAAAATTTGAAGGGCCTTCTTTAAGCTGGTATATACCAATGGTTGGGGACTGCTCTAAACTATGTCGTGACAAATATAGTCGGCGGGGCTGATTCGCCTGCTTTAGATGCCGGGATTCATTTTGTGAGATTGCCCTAATCGGAATGAAGAGGAGAGAAAAAAATTTAAAGAAGTAAGATGGACATAAATGAATTTAGTTTTCAATTTGAAAATAGAAAATTGAATAATATAATTGTCTTTCAATTCGGTTTGGTTTTAAACCGAATTGAACCGATGAACAACCCTATCACCAAGTATTCAATCTCCCGATGCCATCTTGCATCATTTTCAGCTCTGACGTTCCTTGCGCCATTTATGTTATAATTAAATTCAAAAGGGGCCCTGAACTATCACCGCTTACCCAATTGCGATCAGAACTACCACGATTTCCAAAAAGGGTGCAATGAAAAAAAAAAAGGACTGATTTTCTAAAATAAAATTTACCATTACATTCCTAACCTAATATTATTACAAGACTTAGATTTATGTACGAAAATTACGTCGTTTGGTTATCAAAAGACGTCGTTTTTTTTATGTGCGCAAAATGATATAATTTATTTTGATAACCAAACGACGTAATTTTCGTACACAAATTTAAGTCTTGTAGTAATATTAGGTCAGGAATGTATTGGTAAATTTTATTTTAGAAAATTAGTCTATTTTTTTTTCATCGCACCCTTTTTGGAAATCGTGGTAGTTATGACCGCAATTGGGTAAGTGGTGATAGTTCAGGGTCCCTATTGGGTTTTATCCCTATAATTAATAGGCCAAATTTAATTTGCAATCGCATAAAAAAACAAGGTTTTGTATATAACTACCCTCTTTGTAAGTTTTATTATCATTTCTACTCTGTCATTCTTTTTAATTTCACTTATACCCTACTTTGAAGAAAACTACGGTTCAGAATTGCCGTTTTTTTAAGAAAATCGTGATTTCAAACTGGTGGTTTAAAAACCGCGGTTTAAAACTGCGGGTTTTTTTGAAAAACCGCAGTTGTGAACCATGATTTTTCTTACCCCAGATTTAAACCGCGATTTTAAACCACCGGTTTGAAACTGTGATTTTCTTGAAAAAAACTGCGGATCACAACTGTAATTTTTTTAAATAGTGTAGAAATGAATTTAAAAAGAATGATAGGGTAGAAGGAATATTAAAATAGGAAAGGAATGGTAGTCGGTATATTAAGCGAAAAAACAATAATTGATCATTGAAATTTAGAAAATATATTGGCGACCAATTCTCATTCGATTTTTGAGTTTAATTGTTTAGGATTCGGCGACCATATATTATAATCACTCTATTTTTAAAGGCCACACCAGTTTTTTTTTAGATGCCAAGACCTTTGTTGTAAAAGGAATTAATTTATGTAGTATATATTTAGTTCCAGTCTATGATTTTCTAAATGAATGTTATTGATATAGTGAAGATTGGAATTTTTTTTCGAATGGGCTATTTTGGATGAAAAAATTTCTCGAATGATCTCGGTTCGAGAAAGTTTTTATGAAATGGTCTATACTTTTGGGGCTAATCGTCGTATAAAACGGCGGTTTGATAAATATCAACTGTGAAATAATACCATAGTTGGAGGATTAGTATGATGATTGCCCGATCACCTGCTCTAGCAGCATGGGGGAGTATCGGGCCAATTGGAAACCGAGGGTCAATCGGCTTATAAAACGACAGCTGAGACTTACAAGTTATATATTTTATCGTATAACGTTTACAAAAAATATATATATTTGACGCCTCTATATTATAATTTGTGTATTTTTAATATTAGATCTAGTTTGATTCAGATATAATTATTAGGCCAAATATAAATATTTAAATTCAAATGAATTAATTTGAATAAATTTTATACGCCTTACCTTAAATTTTCTCGACCCTCCTAAATAATTTTGTTGGATCCGCCACTGGTTCCCATTATTGCGCTGGAGCTATGGCCCGGACACACTGGATTCCCAAGCGTACAACAGACAGACTTATATACCCTTTTCAGACGTCGTAGTTTATCCATCCACAGGCATATATGTCCATTTTTGTGTTTCTTAGTTGTAGGGTTTGATGACATAATCTATTGACACGATGCTTAGCTGTATGGTTTGATTCCGGATGACAATTATGCTTATAGTTTTAGGGTTTGACACAATTCAAATTTAATGAATTGTTGTTTTTTATGGAATCAGGTAATTCAATCGGTGTGCCACGAAATTTGTATGATGTTAAAAGATTTGTTGAATTTAGGTTACTAAGTTCACTCTATTGGTTTGATAAGAAATTTAGATTTAAAGAGATTATATGGATTTATGCAATTTGATTTCCATATATAAATTAGGCTTATTTTTTTGTTAAGGTCAATGTAATTGCTAGTGCCACATTTTTTTTACTAAATAAAATTGTGGTGCTTGTTGACTTATTTAGTTGCCACACTGGTCAACAATTCTACTTTTGATGGTGCCGTTATGTAAATATTTTAGAAACTACTCTTGATAATCTAGTGGTAGATGAGTATGATAGTGAAAAATTAGAAATGTCAGATAGAGATAGTGATGAGGATGGAGCAGAGGATTTAACTACTAGATTGTTTGGTGAAGAAGAAGAAGAAGATGATGATTTTAAAAATGAGGGTGAACCAAGTGAGTGTTTTAAGACTGGACAATGTTCGAACCTAATAATGGACTATATATTGGTGAGCCTCAATCTCAATACTTAGATTATCTGATTTTTAGCAATATTTCTAATTGAGTTTCTGGGGATGACATACAATTGCTCTACGAAGATAGGAAAGTTCGATTGGACCGTTGAGTTTACACTATGAGATTCATGTCATGTGAGTTCATTTTTCAAGACAGCGAAGAGTATGATCTTTCAGCTTTCAGAGAGTATAATGACTGGAATGCGAGAATCACTTGTTGCACCATCCAGACACGTAGTTTTTGGGTGCTCACTTACCAACCGGATGCGTATGACCGCGCTATGATGGTGAGTGATATAGTTATTTAATAAACTTACTTTCAAATATTTGAATTATGTTCGACACCTCATATTTAGATGAATTTACAAGTAAAGTATGTCTTTGTTGCATAGTTGTAAGGTGGCGGTCGAATTCTTTATGAGCTATGCTAGTTGATTTTTTCACAATAGTTGAAGCGATTTAGAGACCGTCTACGAGGTTGTTGCACTCATTATCGACCATATATCATTCGACTCCCTTTGGGTATTTATGGATTAGATTTATAACTCTGTAAATATACTTTGATAAATGTTTCTAACAATCTTGTTTTCAATATTTCATATTTGCAGGTGACGTCAGATGAAGCTAAGTTAGACACGTTTTCGAATGACGATGCGGATCAGAAAGCCAATGATGAGGGTCCATCGCAAGTCACACAACTTACTGAGGCGCAAGGAGAAGAGCAATCACCGCGACAGTCGAAGCGAGTTAATTAAGACGACACTACACCCTTGGAATCTGAATGGCCAAAATGCGCCTCCTCAACATAGGAAGTGATTAGATACGAGACATTATTTGACACATGTTTACTATATAAATATGATTCTTACTTTCAAACATTTTATGAAGATTAAATATTCTTTTTCGTATTTACATGATATGACTATAACATTAACTTCTAAATATGAAATGTCAATAAAATGATGTTAAAATAACAAAAATTCAAATAAAAGAATGGTTAAAAAAAAGAAATTGGTCAAACCGTCATTTGAAACTAGCACAGGATTAAAGTCAAATATCATCTAAAAAGGCGGTTGGTATCGAACCGAGGATATATTAAAATTGCGGTTCGAATGACTAATTTTTCTCAGAGAGTATGTCAATTTGAACCGTTATTTTAAACCTGTGCACGATCACAGGTAACCGTTGTTTTAAAGACGGTTGATTTTGAACCGCAGTTTCATTTCCAGTTCAATTGACCAATTTTCCGTTGAAATCCATTTGAACCGCAGTTTCAAACAAGAGGTAGATTAAAGTCATTTGTCGCTTCAAAGGGCGGTTGGAACTTGAGACCCAACAGCCGTTTCAGAAAACGGTTGGTCCTCTTTCAACTCCGGTTTCAAACCGATGCTCATCCAAGTGTCTAGTGATCGGGCAGCTGATCGATCAAACATCCCACTCACCCTCCAATGGTAATTTCATAGTGCGTCTGAACTTTATCAAACCGTTGTTTCGGATGACGATGAGTCAAAAATAAATCATTTACGTAAACTTGTTGAAAATGAGATCATTTGAGAAATTTATTTTTATTGAAAGGAGCCCGTCTGAGAAAAAAATTGTGCATTGGTATAAAGTTGCACATGATGATATTATTGACAATTATTGCGAAGTGTGAAATACAGTTCGAATTCATTTGTGCATGGAATGGACAAGAAAGGTTTTCCGAAGGACATGTGTGGGCCTTGCTCTCCCATCTGAGATTGTCTGCTATGCTAAGTGTTAATCTCTCTCTCTCTCTCTATACGGTCATCCGTCATACTCACAGTCAAGTTCCATCTCCCAGCAGTACACAGCTGCTTCATTTCATGCATATGTTCATCTCTGTGATCACTTGTCATACAAACATATATAAAAACCTCATCATTTATGAATGGTAATCGCCATTGACCAACCCTCTAACTCTATTTATCTTTATACAACTTTGCCCTCATAAATACCATATATACTCTCATTTTTAGTGAAGTCAAAAAACTGACTATAAATATACGTGTAACTAACCAACCTAAAACTCAGCTTGCTATTGGTTCCATATCTTCGTATCCACACTATAAATGGAGCCCTGGACTCTTGTAAAGTGTAGCAAGAATTGTTTGGTAGCTAAAAATATTTGAAACCCTATTTATTAGTAAAACATGTCCAAGAGTAATAACAGTCCCTGAAAAGCGCTGGTTCAGCATAGTTGAGGAATATGGTCTAAACCTTAATTAGGGTTTCTGTTTTGGAGTTTAAATTGAACTGATTAGATAAGATGAGTTGGGATTGGATAAACACTGAACATGAAAATTTCCTTAAGATCACTAGCGAGAATGTTTATTTTTTCGTAGTGAAGAGTGAACTCAATTTGTTTTAACACAAGAAAAACTAATGCGAGATGAGTTGAGATGAACTGAAATTAGCTCAGAATTTGAGCATCTCCAAACTAGAAATTAAACACTCTTAGCATATTAGTTAGGGACTATACATATGGAAAATTTTCAAACAAATTGGGTGCGCACAAGTGAGGCTGCTCTTTCAACTCACACGCCCTGCCCCAACCTACACTATGTTATGTTTTGAAAGCTCCTTTATTTAGGTGACATGAAATGACACCCAATCCTCCAACCTAAAGCTGTGTTTTGAACGTACCTTTGTTTAGGTCACTTTTAATGATGCAATGTATCAGCAGCCATTAGGGCTATCTATTTGAAATAAGTTGCCGAAAACACCCTTTGCAGAAATGGAGAGAAAGCCATATGATGATGGGACCGGTCGACGACAATGAATGCCAAGCTAGCAGGGTCGACTCACACTCACACATTTGATTGTCAGTAAGGTACTGTGCTTAAATTCCATATGTTTCTTTTGCCACCATCGACATGATCCGACTCTGCCGCTCTCTCCAATCCATCACTCTCTGAATTATCAGTTTCCTTTCTCTCTCTCTATCTATTCTTCTTATTATTGCTACTTCTCATCTGCTGCTCATCAATCTTACCCCCTAGCCACTTTCAAGCTCAAACTCCATCCATGGAGCAAGTTGATGAGCAACAACAACAGGCAGCAGCTGAAGTAGATGTTGTAAATCACCACCAAAACAACAGCATCAACAATCACTATGCTGGCCTAATCCAGACCTCAAAACCCTTAACCACCAGCATGAGCTACTTCCAGCCACCACAACCGACAAACCTTGACCACCCTATCTACTCCGCTTTATCGCACCGCTTCTTCTTCAATTCCAACACCCACAACAACCAGAATCAGCAGCAGCAGCGGCCATATCATGAAGTAGATGGTATTGGGACGACGAGTACTTATCTGGCAGCATCAGGAGGGCTGCTTCTTGAGAGCTGCAGTGCTGCAAGTGAAGCCACCGCAGCAGCGTTTAATTATGGGAGCGGCAACAGCTGCAGCAGCAGGTGGCCTAGAGAAGAGACTATGAGTCTGCTTCAAATCAGATCTCGTCTCCACTCCAACTTCAAACAAGCTACCCACAAAGGTCCTTTGTGGGATGAAGTCTCTAGGTTTTACTACTATACACACACAATTGAACTAATTGTTAGCAATCATGTTTATATATTCACTTTAATATATGTGCTTTCCTTTCAGTCTTTTATTTAATCAAATCATTTCTAGCCTATACAAGATTCTGCTCATGATATCTAATCACACCAGTAGTTGTTTGTCCTCTATCTTCCCACGGAACTCTACTGGGAGAATAAAGAAATAAGAAACTGCGAAAATGAATCAAGTCAATATGACATGTTCTAATCTCTTGATATCTAATTTTCACTTAATGGAATTTTCTCAAGTATTAGAGTCTTGTTTTATATGGATTTTTTCATTAGTATATATGTATAGTTGCTTGATATCAAGTTCTGAATTATGTTTCTTTAAGTTAAGAAATGCA
Organism: Kalanchoe fedtschenkoi; assembly: GCA_002312845.1. Classification (NCBI taxonomy): domain Eukaryota; kingdom Viridiplantae; phylum Streptophyta; class Magnoliopsida; order Saxifragales; family Crassulaceae; genus Kalanchoe; species Kalanchoe fedtschenkoi. Next base: position 1,198,153 of record NQLW01000059.1, read on the forward strand.
TATGATTGATTAATTTGATTTCTGCGTTGGCAGGATTATGTACGAAGAACATGGGTACCAAAGGAGTGGGAAGAAATGCAGGGAGAAGTTTGAGAACTTGTACAAGTATTACAAGAAAACTAAAGAAGCAAAATCAGGCAAGCATGACGGCAAGAACTATAGATTCTTTAGACAGCTAGAAGCCCTTTATGGAGATCAAAATGAAGTTATTGGCACTAGTATGACCGACCATCTTGCTGCTGCTCAGCCTAACACAATCTCATCTCAAGCCCACTTTCCACCAAATCCAGCAGCAGACAGTGATGGCATCAACAATAATCAAATTATGATGATGGGGGGTTCAGCCCATTTGTTTGGAGATAGTGATCCACAAGTTATTAGCCCTAATAATCACCACCACAACAGCATGAAGTTGCCTTGCGACCAGAGCTGCCTCAGCCTGTCCAACCACAACTCATCCCTTTTCACATCCTCCTCGTCTGAGGACAACAAAAGAGGCCATAATAAGAAGTACAAGTTGAAAGTGAAGATCAAGGAGTTCATAGACACTCAGATGAACAGCTTGATGGAACAGCAGCAGTTTTGCATGGAGAAGGTGATGGAGACAATTGAGAAAAAGGAGACAGAAAGAGCTTTGAGGGAGGAAGAGTGGAGACAGGAAGCTGAAGAGAGGTTAGAAAAAGAGCACAAGTACTGGGAAAGTGAAAGAGCTTGGATGAAAGCGCGTGACGCTGCCTTAATGGAGACTATACAAAAACTAACAGCCGCAAGATCAGCAGCTTCTTCTTCTTCTTCAGTGCGAGATGTTGCTAGGGTTACTTCGTTAGCTTCCCACATGCAGCAAATCCCATTCTCATCATCCTCAGGCAACCTGATTAATAAGCAACCAGCCGAGATTGTTACCGTAAGAAATCCTCAAGCTCTTTACAACTATCAAGAATCTCAAGATGGATGGTTCATGGCTGCAGCTAACCATCATCATCATCATGACAGTAACAATAATAATGGGTTCAGATTCGTGATGAGTGATGGTAATAATGGTGGTAGTGGGGGAAGTGTGATATGGGATGGTAGCAGCAGCTTTGGCTTGAAGCTCAACAACGGAGATGATGATCATCATCATCGTCATCAGAACTGAACAAAACAAAGGGTTTCTATCGTACTTGAGTTTCTAATTTGAATTAATTGTTCCTTCGCCAGGTCATAATCATAATTATCTGATGATGACGAACTGGGGTTTGCAGAGTTGAACAGAAGAGAGACATATGGTGGCGTGGACTACTACTGCCACTAGTGCATCTGCATTATTGCATATTCAGTAGCATCAGAAGCAGGAGAAGCAGTGCTGTTTGTTCAGCAAAGAACTGACATTGCTTTATTTGCAAGTTATTTTCTCAGTGGTCGTATTTGGAGGGACAGTTCATTTAAGAGCTTTTGATACTTAGGTGTTGTTTTATATGGCCGCAAAAACATGAAATCAACAACATTGACTCCTCCAATCAATGTAAGTTATTCTTCCACATCTTTTGTCTGTATATATGCTATTCCGATAACTAGCTGCACATGAACCTTTGAGTAGAGTATAATTACATCATTATTGGACTCTGAAGTCACGAGTATTGGTGATCGATTTTTGCAAATATGTAGCTTTGATGTACTGTAACTATTAAGCATTGACTCCCTATGAAAAGCTATCAAGCACGCGGAATGTAGCTCTATAATCCATTGAGTAAAAAGTTCATTTAACGAAATGTTCTATATTCATTAATGAAGAAAATTAAAGTTAATTTATATTAATTAGATTTTATATTAGATTACTAAATAATAATAATTTATAATCCAATTGAGTCTGAATCAAAATTTAACATACTCGGTCGGAAACGTTTCTAGCCACATAACCGGCTTTGATGGCGCACTTATTTTAGACTGTATTTAGCAATTAGACGCGCTTTTTAGTCAAAAAAATGTCGTCTAAAGTGATGCTGAATAAAAATTGTAGTATTTTGTTATTTAAGATGTAATTTTAGACGACGTATGGAGAAAATAAACATTGTCTTAAATCATCAGGACAGCTAATAATCACTAATATAGATGGTGGTTGCTACTAATAAGTGTCTTCTAAAATATAAAACTTTAGATATGTAGCGATTATTACCGTAAAGTGTATTCTAAAGTTAAAATGACTTTAGACGACGCTTATAATCTTAGATCGTCTTCTAAAGTGATGCATTTTAGACGATGCTTATCAATTTAAAGCGCCTTCTCAAATTAAAATGTATTCAGATGGCGCTTATGATCTTAAAACTTTTACAAAAGTGATGCACTTTAGATGACGCTTATAATCATAAAATGCATTCTAAAGTTAAAATCTAATATTTTATTTCTAAACCGACTAAATATACTTTGTTTTATATATTAAGATACTGAAAATAATAAGATTCATCTATGAACCGTCAGATTTGAAGTTATCAATGATTCATATTGGCAATCAACTCAATGACGGCACATATGACTAATCAATTTCAAATTATATATTGTGAGTCATTTTTATTTTTTCTTTAAGAACAAAGCTATGAGTTTCAGTTCACAATAATCATTTCAAGTTAAATGTTCAAATTCAACTTTCAAATAATGGAATCGACTGGATCGATGTCAACTCTGTTTATTCACCACCATATGTGCCGATCCTATCTTCACGACAACTAATTTGCTCTCGTATGGCCTTCCCGCCTCACTGTTTTCTCGTACTTATCATCATGAAACTCTTGTTGCTACCCTGCTCCTCCCCTTTTATGATGCTTTGTTGGCTTTCTCTTGACACAAAATACATGATAAGTTGCAATATATTCACATACACAAGCTAACTAGTTCAGAACATGATTAATCCATTGCTTCGTCGGGCATCATGTTAGATTTGAATACAATGACATGTATACATATACATATAAGAAATGAACATATCTGGTTAATTAAGAGATCAAGTCAATTTGAGTATAGAGAAGATCTTGAAGAAATAATTTATTATTACAATAGACGACGCTTATTGATTAAGAACAGTATAAAGTATATATTATAGAGGGCGCTTGAGAACCTTAATTTTTAAAAAACGCTTGGATAAATGACACATATTAATCACCTTCTAATAACTAAAGTGAGCACAATCTATTATACTTATTGTAATATTGATAATTGAGTTTTTGGGCAGCTTACAAGCAAGTTTCTGTCAAAGATATTCTCTACAGTAACTTTGATCTACCATTAACTTTTGACCATAGTCAAGCTCCCGGTCACCTTACACACTATTTTGGGTTTCTGGATTCATAGTTGAAATAGAAATTTTTTGTAAGAACGAAAGAGAAAATGTAAATATTAGTGAAATGAGCTCAAAATTTTATGACACGAAAAGAGACAAGGTGAAGTAAGAAAATTTCAACTCCAGAGAATATTACATTGCCTTTGTTTGGTGATTTAAGTCATGAAACTACAGAAAATGCGGATCTTTGTCCCACATTTTTGCAAAGTCGGTTTATTGTAAAATCAGATGATTTTAGATGGCAAGTACCAAATCAAAAATTGACACCTATTAAAAGTTGGACCAGTTCATGATGCACCTCCAATATATTTCTGTTCATGTGATATCACCAGAATTTAAATCTGAAAATTATTATACAACTCTCCAACGATCACACACCACATTGGTCTTTAATCCCATGATTATAAATAATATTATAAATTAAAACTACTTTTTCAGCTTGTTGTTTTAACTTACCTGATCTCAATCCAATAATACTCCATTTTAGAACCACTAATCCGGAGTTAAACTAATATAGACCTCCTATAGCTGTGAATATTTATTGATGTACATGTAAAGTAGTGACAAAATTAAGGACTTGTGATAAAGCTCGTATACAAATTGGGTAGCTAGATTAGAGAGTTGACATGTGAGCAGAGTGTTTGGTTTGATGAGATGAGATGAGGAGAGGATTGAGATTGACATGACTAGAGATATATACTGGCAAATGCAGTGTGGCTCTGACGCCTCTATCTAGAGCCTGAGCATTGTCATGTCCATGCAAACTGATTGCTTCTCTCTGAGTCTTTGGTTTTATGTATCTACGTGTCTGCTATGGATCGATGCATGTGTTCCCCCCATCATAATTGTAGCATTTATCGACGCATTACATTTGTACTTCTCCATTTGATCGCGATTTCAGGAGGAGATAAAATTATATAATTAAAATTTTTGATTGAATTAGTGAGAGAAAAGTTAAAAATTTAATTAAAATTATGCATATAATTTTTTTTAAAATATATGTATATTAGGTGGAATTCGATAGATGGCTGTCTCCACTGCTTCTAGTCAGGGGCGGAGCCAAGGGGTAATGGGGTCGGCCGCCTCCCGAATCCTACGTAAAACACTTATGTCTATGTAAAAAATAAAATTTAAAAAAATTTATACATATAAAAAATAAATTTACATGTTTAATTTCAACTAAATTTTTAATTTTGCCCCCCTAAATTCAACCAAAATTTTGATTATGTAATATTACCCTGAAAAAAAAATCCTGCCTATGGCTCACGTCCCCGTATTTTATATAGTTTTCATGTCTTTTAATTTATTATGCATTCTATCATATCTTTCTTGTTACGAATAGTGGTTTTGTAGTTTATTCTCGCATGGTTTGTAACATCGATTTTGTACATGTTATGTAAAACTACTATTGAAAATAACGGTTTTGCTTAAAAATAAAATAAAATTGAAAGTAAATCAAGATAGGATATATGAAAATTATAAAATTGGTGAAAGGGGACAGTTTTGAGAAAATACGTAAATTAGAATTAATTTGGTATATGTGTAATTGTGTAAAACTATGACTGACAAGACACGGCGCTAACATTAATTTTAGGGTAAAATCTAAAAATGGATCTGAACTATCACCACTTAGTTAATTGCGGTCGAACTATCATAATTTTCAAAAAGGGTGTGATGAAAAAAATTGCACTGATTTTCTAAAATAAAATTTACTATTACATTCCTAAACTAATATTATTATAAGACTTAGATTTGTATGCGAAAATTATGTCATTTGTTTATCAAAATAAATAATATCGTTTTGCGCACATAAAGAAAATGACGTCTTTTCATACTCAATCTTCAATAGTTCTTAATAAATTTAATAAGATCAATTATATTTAAGTGTTCAAACAAACTGATCTTAAGTATCATCCAAAATCAGTCAAACTTTTTTTCCATCGCACTCTTTTTGAAAATCACGATAGTTCGGACCGCAATTGAATAAACGGTAATAATTCAGGGTCTCTTTTAGATTTTTCCCTTAATTTTAATAAGCTGCGCTCAAAGTTTTATTATTAATACTATAAAAATGAACTGAGCCGAGTTAACTCTCAAAAATTGAACCACAATTTAAATCAGGAAAAACAGAAGCTAAGCAGAAAATCAATGAAGACCTTCGGTGATATAATAAATGTTTCTACTCCCAGAGCCGAGTTCCCGCTGACCAGATCAGGTGGTTGAGTCGGCCAAGTGGGAAGGTCCGGACTCGGGACAGAAAGTATGAAATGGGCCGACCAGTTGTCCTGGTTAACATTAACTAGGTACGATAAAGTAGGCAACCATGTTAAAAATGGTAC
>NQLW01000059.1:1203831-1278734 GCA_002312845.1 Kalanchoe fedtschenkoi
TTGGATTATGATGAAGATGGAAAGGCCTGGACCATGAACAAGCTGTACTTGGCAACACCTTCACATGGCCTGAAATCGCTACGCAGGATGGCACCAAAACTCCATGCTCAGTACTTGTAGTCCTTGACATGGAGGCTCTCTGCAGCACCCTCACTGAGCTGCGCATCACCCTTGTAGGTTCCGAGAGTTGCCTGGGAGTTGGCCTTGCACCTTGTGAGGAATGCCGCTTGTGCCTTTGCCAGATTCTCTTCCTTTCCAGACCAGGCCTTGAGGGTGCTCTGCTGAAGAGCACGGCCGAAGGAGAAGGAAAGAGACCACGGCTTCTTGGTCTTGAGTTGGTTCATGGCGTTGAGGTTGCGGGTGGCCTCTTCCTCGCTCTGTCCACCAGACAAGAAGACAACAGCTGGGACAGCTGGGGGCATGGTCCTCTGCAAAGCGCGCACAGTGTACTCTGCAATCACTTGGGGGGTGGCCTTCGGTGCATCAGATCCAGGAGTGACCATGTTGGGCTTCAACAAGGTTCCCTCAAGGAGCACCTTGTGGTCATTCAAAGCCTTGTAGCAAGCAGCAATAACCCGCTCGGTTACATCAGCACATCTGTTGATGTCATGAGATCCATCGACCAAAATCTCAGGCTCAACAATGGGGACAAGGCCATTCTCCTGGCAGATGATGGCATACCGGGCCAAACCGTTGGCGTTCTCGTTGATGGCTAGCTGAGATGGCTCGTTAGGACCGATCTTAAGCACTGCACGCCACTTAGCAAAGCGAGCACCAGCCTCGTAGTACTTTTGGCACCTCTGAGCAAGACCATCAAGACCCTGGGTCGTGGTCTCACCGTCTGTTCCTGCCAACTCGACAGTTCCCTTGTCAACCTTAATTCCAGGAAGGACTCCATTTTCCTTCATAACATCGACAAAAGGCTTGCCTGCACAAATGAAACAAAGAATGCACATTAAGCAAATGAAAAAATTGTAAGCCTACCCAAAAATAGATATTTGCTACAGTATAAAGTATTTTAAAGCAGTAAATCATAACAAAATGAAATGGCCAGACAATTAATCTAAATACCATACCAGCGGCAGTCTTCTGGTAAAGAGTCTCCTCGAACAGAATAACTCCACTCAAACATTCCATAGCCCCAGGGGTGCAGAAGAGAAGCTCACGGAGAGCCCTCCTGTTTGCCTCATTGTTTTCTACGCTGATGCTGGACAAACGCTTCCCAATAGTGCCTGTGGACTCATCAGCAGCCAGGATACCCTTTCCAGGGGTTCCGATGTAGGTAGCATTGGCAATGAGCTCATCTACATGTCATATGATTTATGTTTAAATGAGTTCAAAAAAACCTCGCTGACAAGACGAAAGTACTAAAAGAAGAGAACACAACGTAGGCCAAGTGATAAAACATGTACATAACATAAGATTATGATTTGATTCCATATATGATTTGATTCCATTAAAAAAAAACACAAAGAAGCACTCTGAAACATCCAATCTGATCAATGTGAACCACGGGGACAGCAGATAGACAAATGGGCTAATGATAGACAATGAATGAAAAGAAGAAACACCATCAAAGTGATATCATCATAAAAGCCAAAATCGAGATTCATAAAGAAGCCCTGGCAGAGATATATACACATGCTATCGCATGGCCAGTACACAGCAAGGGAGATACAATCAGAATATCGGGACTACTGCTGTGAAAGTTGATTGTACAGAACACGGCCAGCTCTACCAAGATCTTAGTGAAAATCTTAAGTAGACATATAAATATCAGAGAGACATCAGCCAACCAAAAGGGAAGAACTAACAAAAAAAATCACATACAAGGCAACAACTTTAAATGCTGCTTCTCAATGGGAGTCGGGTAAGAGATTCCTCTACAATTCAGATCCACACAGTACCAGCTTAAGGCTGTGTTTGGTTTAGGGAAAATTTAGTGGAAAGGAAAATGTGGAGGAAAATTGGTAAAATTCAATGTTTGGTTTAGATGGAAAATATGATGGAAAGAAAATTATGTGGAAAGTTAGAAGGAAAGTTAAGATAAATTAAAAAGAGTTTTTAAACTTTCCACATAATTTTCCATTCTAAAATAAACAAAATAAAATAAAATAAAATACATGATGAATTTCACTTCCCATCAAATTTTCCTTTTCTTATAATTTTCCATGAAAGTCTCATGGCTCAGTCTTAAAGATATGTAAAGCGCGAAACCGCCACGTAAGCTAACAAATCAACTACGGACGCACTAATACGCAGATCTGGTGATACAAAACAAGCGAATATGAGCTGCGTCAGTCGATTAAGCCGGATCTGAGCTCTCGGCGGATCCGTAACCAAACAAAACCGATAAAAGAAAGATCCAATTCAATGCAACTCGGGAAGGAAACATAAAAGTAATTTCATCGAAATTATCTACGAGGGATCATCGATGAAACCAGATCAACAGCAGGAAACTAGGCATCGGATCGGTGACCGGAAAAAGAGGTACGAGGAGAGATGATTTACCGGCGTACTTTCCCTTGTAGCAAGACATGGTGGCGATCGGAAAACAGACCGGAAGCGGGGCTTGTGGGGAGATTTAGGAGGTGAGTGAGTGAATGGAGAAGAAACAAGGGAGAGAGGAGCTGTCATTTATAGTTGCCAGGAGAAAAAGTTATCCTCGTATTTGTCGCTCTCCACGTAACGACGAATCGGAATTGCCGTTAACGTTCACGGTTGTGGTCGTTATCGATTGTATTTACCATCTCAGCCCTGTCACCCCCGATTTTCAATATATTTTCTTAATATTTTGATTGTATTTTTGATTAAATATGGGTTTAGCAGATATACCTTATCTGGATACATATGCTGCATCCTTTAACGGCTAAATAATATTTCTAAATTTTAGAATTTTTATTATTTTAGAGTTTTTAAAATTTTTTAGTTTCAAACTTTCATAATTTTAGTTTTTTTATTTTATTTTAAAGCGGATCGATAGGGGTTCCCCACTTCTCTTTTGGTAGTCAGGGGTCGCACACCCCCTTTACTTTGATAGTGTACGCCCACACTCACGGCGGGCCAGCTCACGCGCACATTCAGTGTATCTAAGCGTAAATGCGGTACCAGCAGGGCTTGAACACATGATCTTGGGGTCGTTAGACAACACTCAATACCACTAAGCTAAAACTTTCATAGTTTTAGTATTTTTTTGAATGTTTCCAAACCCACCCAAAACGATGTCGTTTCACAACTCTAAAACTCTTAATACTAAAATCTAAAAAATAATAAAGAAATAAATCTTAAAACCTCTCAAAACCCTAGAAATCCTAAAATATTAGAAATTTTGAATCATGAAACCTTAAAACTCCTAAACACCATTCAAAGTGAAGTCATTCGTAATCCCAAGGTGTTGGTCTAGTGGTCTTGGGTGTTGTCTAACAACTCTAAAGTCTTGGGTTTAAGTCATGTTGGTATCGCATTTACGTTAAAATACGTTGGAGGTGCGTGAGCTGGCCCACAGTGAGTATTGGCGTCACTATCAAGGTGAGAATATGATAAGACTCATCTTGCGTGAGCAGCTCATACTCGATTTTTATAGAGAGTCACGCGTTTAGAACTTGATTTGAAAACAAACTCACTGCTATCTCCCCCAAACAAATGAAGAAAGACAACAACTCTGCATGCATTTAGTGGAGTAGTTCAAATTATGACACCAATCTATCATGAAGATGATAAAGGAGATACTGGACTGGAAGATGGTACGTACATTCTAAGAGCATTCGGAAGAGTTGGAGTTGTCGTAGTTGGACGGTTGAAGTATAAATGATCCTGATCTGATTAAGACAAGGTACATAGGGCATAAAAATTGAGTCAAAGATTATATATATTGAGATTAGCTAGCCTCCTTTTAACTGTTATCCGACCTTGACAGCCAAGTCACAGTATTGAATGCTGTGGCTAAAATTGAATGTCAATTAGAAATGTAACAATGTAGACATACTAATACTTGCTTATTTGGTTGTTCTAAAATGATATTATTAGTGTGTTTGTATTCTCAAATGTTACAATTCTCATGTTTTCAAGTTTCATATTTTACTGAATTTTGTTCAACCGGTTTCTTTGATTGAAATGTAATAGGTTTGTGTACAATATGCACGACATTTAACCGGTTTTAACCTCCTGTTTGCCGGCAAAGTTAACATTTTTTAAAACCTCTCAATTTTTTCAGTGATTTTTGCGGTGTGAAAACCGACTAAATCATTTTTTGCCCTTCACTTCATTTTTTGCAATTTATTTTTTTAATGATTTTTGCGGTTGTTGACTGATAATAGTTTTACGGTTTTATGAAACGCAGAAATTGTTTTACACATTTGAAAAACAAAAATGACCATGAATTTCACTTTTAACAATTGTGAAAAACTCTTGTCATCCAAAGAAGCAATTGATTGGGGAGGGGCGAGCTCTATGTGACTTTCACAGTTAGTAAATGTGAATAGGGCATGAATTATCACAGCTAAATACAAAAATCAGTAAGTACGGTAGAATGAAAAACAAACCAAGAGGGATGCAAAAATGATAATATAACACTTTGTATGGAATGGAAAAATGTATGAAAAATATTAAAACACTTTTTTATTGTAAGCGAATTAAAACTTTTTTTTATCTAAAAAGAAAAAAAAATCATGATGCTAACTCCTAATCAAATCGATCACCTTAGACCACCATACTGCGCAGATCTCATTCTATTTTTTGATAAATGACCATGGTGAATACGAAAATGAGACTAGACGCAGTGGCGGAATTAGAAATTTTAATTTGGGGTACAAAAAAAAATTAACTGAATGAGGTACAAAAATAAAAAATATAATATTTTAAATCTTAATTGGGGGTATACATTTTTTTTAAGCTGACTGGGGTACAAAACTAAGATATATCATATTTTTAGACTTAATTGGGCTAGAAAAAGTTAAAAATATATTATTTTTACACTAAAATAGAAATGTTTGGTCGAAATCTGAGTGGACAATTGTCCCTGCTGTCCACCCAATAATACCACCACTGACTCGACGTATGAATAAAACAATTTTGATGCAGAGAGTGCACTTGGTTTTAGCGTGGTGTATGACGACAATTGAATTCTAGTTGTCGTCCATTCTAGGCGTGAATGCTGATATGCATCATGGACCACACCTAAAACTAAATTATGCATCATAGACCACACCTAAAACTAAATTATGTAATCATATTAATCTATGGTTTTGTTACTTGTTTAAAGCCGACCATCACAGCATTTTAAAGAGAATGAACTTGCAAGTATGATAGATATAAACATAAGGGATAAAACTCAGAAAGGGTTCTATCTATCACACACTTTCTCAAATTATGAATTGAATTGTCGAAAAAATATAAAAAAGTTATAAACTTTTCTTAAATAAAATTTATAATTTCACTCCAAACTTATATTATTATATGATTTAGAATTTTTGCCATAGTTATCAGAACCAGACCGGACCGGCTGGTTCGACCGGTTGGATCGGAAACCAGACCTGGTACCGGTCCGATTTGAAATTAATACTGGGGTGCATACTGAACCGGAAAAACCGGATAAATCGGCCTGTTTTTTACAAAATTGGTGAACCGGATCGGTCCAGTTGAACCGGTTTATGTAATTGATGGCTTAATTAAGGTTTAATTACATATAATTAATAGCCAAAAATTTATTTTATTAAAATGCTTGAGCTGAAATTCAAACCCAGCCCTTTGGGCTTTCATGCGGAAGCTCTAACCAATAGACCATCAAGATATTTTGTTATTTTTAAGATAATTAGCAGACTAAATGTGATATTTAGTAATAATTACATTTAAATGGATCAACCGGTTTGAACCGCCGGTTCAATCGGAAAACAGGGAACCGGAGCCTTGACCGGTCGATCTCCGGTCCGGTTCTGATGACTGTGCTATTTGCATAAAAAATATGTCATTTTGTCTTAAAACAAAAAGATATTGCTTCACCCATGTAAATAGAATAACGTTTTTTATGCTAAATCAACTCTAATCTTCAACAAGGCTCGAACCCATGATCACAAAATCTACATCACTCAAGACCGCTTGGCCGACACTTTGTTAATATACATTATATTCAATGAATCAAAACAATCAATTTAAAAATTATTTTAAATTAATCCAAAATTTGTAATCACATACTTTATGACATTTTGAATAATTCGAACGGAACTTAAAGTTATGATGTTAGTTCGAGACTTTTTTTAATATTTTTCCCTAAAAATTAACGAAAAGGTAATGAGCCACATATTAAATTAGTGCCACTTCAATTCATGGGCTTTCATAAACAAGAGATCAAAGAAAATGCCAATCTCAATCAATTAACAATTGATTAATATTCTAATGCGCAGGACTTTTTAATAGCGACACTTAAATATTGATGATTAGTTTTTTAGGTTTTCGAGTTTTAATAATTTATTCCTTCTGTCTTTTATTTTTACCTATCACTTAATCGAATTTATTTATTTATTTAATAATTGCAGTATTTAATATTAATAATTATCTTAAAATTTTAAATATTAATCACTTCATTATCATAATTAATAAAAAAATCATTTCGTGCCGGTAATAATATATCATTTTTACTTTTCTGCACACAATTTTAAAATACATATTCCACTTACTAATCAAATTTGTTCAATCGCTAGTATTAATATCTCCTTAATCTATTGAATTTAACTTTAAATGACTCTATATCATGAAGTAGTATTTAAGGGCATCCCAATCTCAACAAAATAAAATTAAAAATAAATTTGAGCATGTTACATTAAATCTCAACTGTGTTTATTATTATAAAGCATTTTTGAAAACATAATAAACAGTAATTAACACTTAAAAATATGCAATGTGGTAGAAAGTCTTACCAGATAGATAATACACAACATTTATAATTAATAAACATTGTAAAAAAATTGCTTGAACCGTTTCGTGCAAACAAAATATTGTTATATTAAAAGAAAATAAATGATGTTTCACAATGAAACAAAACCTAAGTGACACAAACCTCTTCATAAAACTCGAATAGAGATATCTTAATTAATGTTGCTCCAAATCGAACTAGACGAGAATAAGGATTACAAAGGTCCAATAATCAATATGATATCATCACATCAGTTTGCTAGTGCAACTTTCTGAATGGCTTTTACAAGGAACTTCCACTAGGTTTAGGCATGGTAGCCAATTTGGCTCCTGGCGGGTCGGTTTTAATTTGTTTCTTCACTTGGCATGTAGCTGTCGTGCTGTAAAAACCATGGGCGATAAAGAACAACGTATGACCATGATGTCGGCTACTTTATATATTTACATAACAATTTGAATAAATACATAAGTATATAGTACCACACTAATGCGAAAATCTGACTAACAAAAAGCTAGAAGACCTTATTAGTGCTACTACCTACATAAAATCGAAAACTCTGAGACTGGTAAAGCAAAGTATGATTGATAGTGACCTCAAACTTATCAAAAAATGTTATAATTTTCGTTCAGTTTCCGGTCAATGGCGGTCAATGTAGTTGTGGCTGCCGATTTTGAGTCCAATATGCCAAAATCAGAAGGTACATTATCGGAAAATGGCCGAAAACTGACCAGAAAACTTCCCATCAGTTTCCGATAAAGGACATTTTAGCCGCAAAATAGCTGTTTTTGGTAATGTAGCGCACAAAATAATAGTCAATGTCAATGTGAGAGGATTTGACCATAAGTAAATGACTCCAATACTATCACACCATAGAATAGGTGCAGATAAAGATGAAGCACCAAGTTCACCGAGTAAGGAGAGAAGTCATTGACATTTAGCAGCAGTGTTGGTTATGGATTTATATTCTGACTCAATCGAAGAACTCATGAAGCAGCAATGGTGCAGCAGCAGAGAGAACTCGTGTAGGTCCTCATGCGGATCCTTCCTGAAGGATCGCAGCTCCCGTGAGTCCAGCCGCCTCCATACCAACTGACGATCTCGTACATTACTAGATAAGACTGTTGGGCATTTCGCTATTTTTAATAAATATTGTAAACTATCAAATTTTGTACATTATATTTTATATTTATTTATTTAATCAATGCGCTTATATAATCATCAACTGTTATAGTATGAAAATAAATTTATCAAATATATTATAATGCAACTCACAAAATATTTTAAAAAAAATTAATTGGTGGTCGAAAAATTGGATGGAAAATATTTATAAACAGTCTACAAATGAGTGGTCGTAATGTTGTTGGAACCTGGTCGGAAATGCATTATGGCCGAAAGAAGACCGGATGCTTGCCAAACCCTTTGTTTTCTGAAAATCGGCCACAAAGTGTCCAAAAAATTGTAACTTGATCGGAAGATCGCCACAAATATTTATCGGGAGAGCCATTCCGGCCGACAACTTTTGACCTGAAATTTTCCTAGTAAATGGCCGGAAAGTGGATTTTCGGTGTGTTTCCAGTCATTTTTTCGATCAAAATTTAATCGAAAAACAATCTTATTTTGATAGTGAAGGATGGTTGAATCTTAAATCCCTCCAGACATGATTTCAGAACATGTCTTATTTAAATCAAGACCCGGTTAGAGACTATGTCTTAATTAAGCATTCAAATGACGATTAAATCTTAAATCCCTATGTGTCCTTTAAATTGAGATGGTTTGAAATTATGTTTTGTTTAAGCCCAACAAGTTGCGATCTCAAATCATGTCTTGTTTAAGTTTAGTTGCCATTTCGAAAGGCAGTTGGGATTTAAGATCCAACCACCATTTGAAATGGCGGTTGGGCTTAAATCAGACACAGCTTGAGCCACGTGTGCGCTGATCAGGATGGTCAATCAGGTGGTAGCCTAGTCACCCTGCAGACAGTGACGGATTCAGGAATTTTTTTTTGGATAAAATTAAGTAATCAAAATTTTGGATTGAATTCGGGAAGGCAAAATTAAATATTTAGTTAAAATTATACAGAAAGAGGCAAATTAAGATATGAACTTTTGTGACAAAGGGGAATAAAATCCTATATTGACACGCAAATTACAACCAATTAAAATGATGTAGTTTTGCCGATCTAAAATGATGTAATTTTAGGTTTTCATAAATAATCAAGAATCACATGTATATTGTAACTAATTAACTATGTTATTTTAACTTTTATTTTTACGTGTCAATACATGATTTATTATAACAATTCAATTAATTATAACAATTCAAAATACTTGTCATTACTTCCTCAATTACAGTTCGAACTATTGAAAGATTGTAAGAAAATAAATTTTTGACTAATTTTGTAAGAAAAAAATTGCAATTGTATTCCTAAATAAAAATACTATAAGAATTAGATTTGTGCGTTAAAAACATCATTTGTCACCAAATTAAATGATGTTATTCTAGTCACATAAACAAATCAATTTTTTCCATACTCATTCGACTCCAATATTCAACAAATAGAATAACATCAGATATTTTTAATGAATCAAATCTAATTAGTCTGAAATCGTATCCAAAAACAGTAAAAGAAAAAAAAATTACACTCTTTTATGAAAATTATGATAATTCAGAGTGCATTTTAATATTTTTCCCCATACAATAAAATTAATTGGTGAATTTTTCTTTTGAGAGAATAACATAATACTTTTGCCATTTGCAATACATCAATGACATTTTTCTTCCCAACTATGATTGCGAGTGATTTGTCCTTAGTTGAAAATTTGGCAACAGTCTTGCTAAAAAATATGATTAGAGAGGATGTATTTGGTGATCTGATTTAATTTGTAAGATATGTGGGTGAATTTTGTGGTTCGATTCTTGATGGAAATACACGTATCATATTAATATATAATTACAAAAATGTACTTTGAATTTAAATTCATAATGTCATATTTGTCATGGTTCAATTAGTAATAGATGATGATATATGTGGAGTGAAATTTTATTGATTGTTTATGTATGTTGTTTTGATGATTTTGAGGTTGTTTATGCCAGAGTGCAGACCTTTCATGTCCCTTTTTGTATGCAAGGGTACAATGACTGAAGGAACAAGAACTAACCGCAGGTACGTATTTTGTCATATCATGACAAGAAAAACACTTGATACTGTTTTGTTGTGTTGCGTTGTGCTGTGCTGGCTATTATCATATATACTTCGTCAAAACGTTCGAGCCTGCTCTCCTCAACTCCGTCAGTTTAACGTGGTTGTAGGACAGGCAGTAGCTAAGAACTCAAGTCAAGCAACAATCTATGCTCCACATCCAACAAAACGTAAAGCCATACATGGTGGAGCAATTATTGCAGTACGGGACATACTAATAATCAGTACTGGAAGTTACAACCACAAAGATGATGTAGAATTTAGCTATGAACAAAACACTTCTTCAGATTTCCCAGCTGTTGCACAAGACATAAATGCATATGGGTTCGAGAGCTGCCACAGCCGCACATCAGCAATGAGGAAGGCCACATCATATGTGGCCTGACAAAGGTTTCAAAGTCAAAGCTGCCCTTTTAAGTTTATTATACCAATAACCAACCACAGGCCTAATTAGTCTATTTAAATATGAAAGCATGCAAATGACAGATGAAAATAAACCTCCGTCTTTCTTTGCTAGCTTCTCACGATTACATATCTTCTCATGTTGCACCATTCTCTTTTTCCAGGCAATCTATCTATTGGTAGGTGTAATATTTGAAGGCTCCGCACCTTCTTCAGAGAACAACCGAAGGATCACAAGGCGTAATCCGTGAAGGCTCTATGATTCCTCTTCCTATAATGATAAACAACAAAATAAATTTGGCGCCCACCACTAAGGATTGTCATTTAGATGACACAAATCATAGGGAATTTGCTGATGGAAATTCAAGAAATAGAGGTCTCACAACCTTAACTTTAGCCACCAGTCCCAGTTCGCGAGCAGAGCTTTCCGTAAAACACTCCAGGTGCACTATAAGATCTTGAGCAGGGCCATTGTTGGAAGTTATGTTCTCATATCTTGTATCCGAAACTTTAACACGCATTGCTCCACGGAACATCCATTGGTCTTCCTCTTGATTGTAATAGTCGTCAAACAACTCACCACATAAAATGCAAATACATTGGCTCTCATCTGCTGTAACCAGGCACCCTTCATCCTCAATTACTGCCTCTTCATTTTCTTCGGTACTATAAACTGGTTCAACTGCAGTTACTAACTTTCCAGCAATCCAATCATCCATGTCTGAATACCATGTCCTTGATGCACCATATTCATTATCAAATTCTTTTGATGAATGCCATTCCATGTGTCTATCAAGTCTTTCTTGAATTTTAAGTCGAAGGCCACACATGTTGCATCTGCATGGGAGATCATCAAGGAGGTCCTTAATAACAGGCTCATGAAGTTGCCGAATTAGATTTGGCTTGAATTCAAAGCCTATGAGATTTTTTATCTCTGATGCATTGGAAGGATTATCAACAGAAGTATAAGTCGCATGCTCCAACGCTAAACAATTGTTTCCTCCAAACAATGAAGAGTGAGATGATGACGTTAAAACCTTCGTAGCCGGCAATGATGTCGAGACAACACCTGGAATGGCATCCTGGAATTCATCTGACACAAGTAAAGTTGACGACTCATTCTTCGAGGAGGTAATCAAGCCCTTCTCCATTAATGTGCTAAGGAGGTTTGAAAAAGGATTTGCAGCCACATTATTGTCCTCCCCTGCTTTTTTGGACAACGCTTTGCTTGTACTGGTTTGACATGGGGCACTAATCATTTTAGAGACTGATGTAGCTGACTTATTGACTTGGGATGAAGTGGTAATAGGTGCAGCTGACATCTTAGGTGCTTTAGATCCCACCTCGCCGCAAGCAACCCCACCAGATACAGGAGAATGGATATCTGAATGTACGCAATCCGGCATATCCTTAGAATCCACATCAGGTTTTGGATTACTAACCCTTTTAGTTGGGGCTGCGGAGGCTGGCAGTTTCAGATTTTGAGCAGAAGGCTCAGATGGTCTTCCATCGGATCTAGAATGCTGAGGAAGAGAGCGCTTTTGCATACGCTGTTGAGACAGCGGGGCAGAAGATGGAGTCAATTTAGACTTCTGGGACTCTAGAAGTGATTTTTTCCTAGATTGAGGCAACATAGTAGACGACTCCCTTTTGAGTTGAGGGCGAGACCTGACATTATCCTGCTCAGATATCTGAGAAGACTTTAAAGCAGCCCTTTGCGCTGAGTTAGAGCTCAGGAAATCAACATCAGCCAGATTGCGTGAAGCTGAATTGTCATGTCCTGCTGAAAGAGATGGTGAAGAGGACCGCCGATGCAAAACAGGCTGACGAGATTGTGCTGCAGTTGACTTCTGACCGATAGTTGCATTAATATTCGTCTGAGATTTTGCAACTGCTCCGGTGGCCAGGGGTCTGATCATTTGAGACTGCAGTGCCTTTCGTACCACAGAGGAACTGGCCCCAGCTGATGCTACACCCAGAACGCGAGCATAGTCAGGTGATTGTGTAGAATGATGAGTGGTGGCAGCTGGATAACTCATCCCATCTGTTGATTCCTGCAATAAGGCATACAAGTTACATTGGCAAATCTTCTCTGCAATTAGCATATGTTTGGAGTTGGACGAATAAAAGGCATATTACCCATGAAACAATGATAAATGAACATTATGATAAACCTGGCCCAGATAAGAGTGAAAGAAATAAGGCCAATTTATGTGGGATTTTTTTTAAAAAAAAAAAACTCACGCACCCAACCACCAATGTGATTTGAACCGGAGACCACAAGGATGACAATTTATGTGGGATGTTTTGTTTATTAGGAATAACCAAGTAACTCAATGTGTTTCAGAGTGACCTAAGAACAAAGTTGCAAAACTTACCATGTCTTCAGGATCGTCAAAGACCCTGCTATCTTTTTTAGGGTCACCTGGTGCACTGTGATTAATGACTCTGGAACCAATGTCATCCCATAAATATTCCTCTTCTTCGTTGCTTTTCCAGCTCCTAGACATCCCGCCATTGTTTCTAGTAGCATGTGATTGAGGCGTCGAGTAATTTGTTAATTTATGCTTTCTATCATAACCATTTTGTTGTCCCATAACAGTTTCCGCCGTATTGGTATCAGTTCCATACCAATGTTTGTCATGCTCATCCACACCACTTTTCTTCAAGCTAAAATCATAATCACCATAAATGGCTTCTGTATCTTTCTCATACATAGATTCCCTTTGAGGCTCTCTATGCTGAGTGCCCTGCAAATTAAGCCACTTCACTCATGAGATAATTCGCCCCTTGAATATTGATGCATGCAAGTTTGCAAAGTTACACCTGACCAATATATAAGTCTACAAACTCGAAACAACCAAAATGAAGCATATCCAAAACCAACAGAAAACAAAATGAATTTGGAAAAGTTAGAGGACACAGCAGCATCCCACCTGTCTGCACCTTAATCTTCCAATGGATATAGTATGAACACCGATTAACATACTTGAACAACACACCTCAAAATGTTAAAGCATTGAACTCTGACTTACCAGTCTTGCCACATTTCCAGTGGACTTCATGACATTGCCAGAAATGTCAGTTGTCGGTCCTTTTGCCTGAAAAACATACATAATCACATATGCTAAATTACTAAATGAAATGTAGATAACAAATCCATATTGAACAGCATATGGACAGTCACCATTTTAGAAGTTCTACAATGCTTCCAAACTAACATTTATATATCCACAACACAAAACGCAATGCACAAAAAAAACAAAATTTTCATTCATGACAATAAAACATTTTCCAACACTGTGTTATCATATATTTTAAAGAAATCCGATTCTTAAGTACCGAATTTCATACCCGGCTTAGTGGCTGATGATTCTGCCTCGCCTCCAGGTATTTAGGGTTAATATGAATACTCTTTTGTGGGTATTGAGACTGAGACTCAGGCTTTGATCTTGCACTCACTGAACCATAACCATTTACAGCAAGAGAAATGCCAAGTTCCTTTTCAATCATCTGGAGAGGCTGGAGAGGAAAGACTCCTTCCCAAGTTCGAAAAAGATGCCGCATCCCAACATGAATCGATGGGTCAACCTGCTTATATGCCTTGCAGAAAACCTACGATTAAGAAAATGAACGCACTGAGCCCAAAAAAAAAAAACACCGAGACTGAAGGGTGTGAGACTTTGATATAAATACAAGAGTCGAATTTGCTGATTATTGCCGATAGCCCAAGCAAAATCAACTATAAGAACAAAAACAAAGAACATTGAAGAGTGAACTAATATCAATGCTATCAGAATATAATTAGGTGTATTTCACTAGTCAATTTTGACAAAGAAGAATCTGTCGATCCGAAGAGGACATCAATATCAGACAAATTAATTCATGATCCAACCTTTGTTCAGAGTGTCAAAGTACGTTTGAAACGGAATATTAATCTAACCTCAGGAAGCTTTGTAGAGAAGTACTTAATATAGTCTCTTCCAATATTTTTGACAATACTGTCTAAAAGATATAGAGAGGGCAACTTTTGCTCACTGGGAACCTGAAAGTCAAATAAATGATTACACTCATAAAACTGAAAGAACCATTATCTTTCATCAACATGTAAAATTTCTTCCATTACAACTAGATGGTAGAAATATAGAGGCCAACAATCAACAAAAAATGCAAGAAAATGCAAAGCAATGCCCCTTAAACTTCTATGGCCACACAGTATAAGGATAGCCATGACTTTCAAATTCAATCCCCAGCTGCATATGAAAAGATGAAGGTAAATACAGTGGAAGAATTCAGACTACAAGCCAAAAAACTCTGTTACAGAGCACCAAAGTCTGCTGGCTTCAGCCCACAGCAGAGATTCTCAGTATTTCAGTCTTCCAAGGCACTTTGAAAGCTATCGCATCAAGGATCCACATCTTCCAGACATCCAAAACATGTAATTTTCATCCTCTCCATAAAGAAATAACTCTAGCTGAATTTGATGCAGAAATGACAAGTGAATTCCTGCAACTTTTACCCGATATATCATAACACTTGTTTCTAAACTTCCAGCTTACAATTTGTTTTCAGAAATCTAAAGCTACAACACCCCCATTCAACGAAGATATAATTATTAGACTACATAGTACAGAGTGATAGACCAATACAACAAACTTAGTGTTGGATTGGCAATGCGTAGCACTAGATGGTACATAGGGTTTATAGAGATCCAGCATATTCATTGGGAACAGATTAATCTGTCTCTCAGTCTATTTTGACAAGCAGCTAAAGTAATATACAATGCACAAGCACAAGCACCCAATTGAACTAAAACCATTATGTACCACAGGAAGTACGTTGCTTGGAATAATTATTCAGTGATTAATGAACTTAAAGGGCGCTGTGCCTGAAAATAAAGTGTTAGTTGTCAGAAGAAGTAGCAAATTATGATTTGGAGGTGTTTCATATTAGCAAGTTAGAGTTAATATGAGATGGAAATGTTTGGAGTTTGTCAAAATTCAAACTGCATAACTCCGAGGAACTGTGGAGTTTGATGATATTGGTGCCTGATATACGACAGTATAATTGCTGGAAGACTTCTTCACTTACACACAAAGAGAATAAAAAAGAATTAAGAAAACCAAAACCAAGATAAATTTATTAAATCCCAGCTTCAGTTACAACTATTTGTTCACTATGCAGCCAGTCCAATTACTTACCATTCTCTATTGCTGACTGCTGACACTAAACAAAGCTTACCGGAAAAAAGATAATAACTTTCTCAATCCGCAGGTACAATTCAATCAGCGAAAGGAAAAGAAAACTGAATTCACCTCAATGATGTGATTGCAGATAGTCTCAGCAATTGCCTTAGCAGCGTGGACATTCTCTCCAGCAATGATTGTCAAGTTAGTTATAATTGGCTTAGAGTTGATTGTGAGCTCAGCGAGACCCTTCCTATACTCGGTGACGAGCTCGGCGAAGAGCTGGTGCGTAGGGTGGTAGGCTCCCCCAGAGGAATCATCGGCCTCTGCTTCTCTATCAATCTGCCGGTACCTGGAAGGTAGTACCTCACCGGGCGGTGGCCGAACGCCGCCTCGAATTCCGGAATTGAGGATGCGGGGATCTCGGAGGCTGGGCTCGTCGCTTAATCGAGCTTTCTTCATGCCTGGCTCTCTCGATCTATCAAACGATCTACGAGAACTATCCATGTCCATAACCTTACAAAATCAATAGTAATACAAAAACAGCTAGCCCTAAACCCCTAATTCCTCATCCCGATATTTACACAAAAGACTGATGAAATCAACATGAAACGTAGATCGTCCAACAAAAAGCCCTAATTCTATACAATAGCTCCTAATGGAAATGCGATGAATAGAATCGCGTCAATCGGGCGACGATTAGCGAAAATGCGAGAGATCGAGCGCTGCCGGAGCAGATGGAGACAGGCCGCCGGCGTTACTGGGGAGGGAGAGAGAGAGAGGGCCAGCCGCATCGAGCATCAAGCAAACAACGGCGAAGCGAGAAATTGAGGCTGGATTTTATTAATTATTGAAGGTGTTGCCGAGCTGAATAAAATGAGGATGGCGGTGGTAGTGTAAGAGGGTTTTCGCAATTGGGTCATAATGGGCTTTGATGTAATGGGCTAACTCATAGGCCCATGGGCTCACCGTTTGACTCCCTGGTTGGTTTTTAAAATTTTACCTACAAAAATTCGGTTCCTCATCATGCACTATTGTATGGGTACTTGGAAAAAATGAAACTAGTAAGAAAAATATTTTCTTTTAATCTTCGATGAAAAATTATTTTTTACTATTTCATATTGAAAAATTATTTTCAATTAAAATGAAGCGTAGCTGTATTGTCAACTTCCATTTAGGTTGTTGTCGGTTGATATTTTAGCCTGTAATCTCCATTTCATATTGAAAATTTTGTATTTGTTTAAAATGAAAAACATGTCTTCTACACTTAAGTATGCTTAAAAAAATTTATTATATAAATTGACATTGTTTGTAAAAAGCCACATGTAAGGAAATTTTTTTAAAATAATGTGAGGGGGTAACTAGCTATATGAGTTGATAATTTATGAATTATCAATCTAAGTTAGTATAAGACGAACAATTTAAGAAATTTAATTTCAAGGTAAAAAAATTATTATCCCAGCTAATACGCGACATGTTTCTAGTCAGTGGTGGTTGCAGACAGACGTTTAAATAAAGTTAAATTGGTTATGAGATGAGTTGAGTAATGAAATTTAAGCTTTGAGTTTCACGATACAGACGTGAAATGAATACTTTTTTGTCTCTAATATTTTTTATTTGTTTTGATGGATTACTGACTGAATTATATTGAGATGTTTTGCGTTTAATTTGAGTTACAGAAATAAAAATTCAGGTTGAGTTTAGAATATAAAATTAAAATTTGGACTACCTTTTGTAAAAATAAAAAAATTATTTTTCCTTTTTTAAATATATCTAACATTATTTTGGATTGGATTTGGGACGGTTGTCCCAAATATCCTCATGGCCACCACCACTATACATAATCATATGATTCATATGTTATATAAAAAGTTGTTGCGTCGATTATGTTACTTAGAAACAGTGATCACTCATGTGAATTATACAATGAAATGTGATTGATATTAACTGAATAGAAAAATCATATTATTCAAAAGAAAATTATTAGTGGAACTAAAATTGAGAAAAATTTATTCATTCACTACATGATTCACCCTCTATCTGATTTCAAACTGTTGTTCAAATTGGAAAAAAATAAAATTTGTATAGCCCTCACTTAAGCGATGACAATTTACAAGAGTCACGTTCAATCTTTTTATACCATGGAGTTATATTTACCAAGAACAACTTTGTATTATAATTGACTAAATGTGGGATCTAGGCCCGTTCTTGACACTCTAGAGGCTCTGGACGGAACGAAAAAATGTTTCCTCCAACAAAATGAATATGCAAAAATATTTATAAATTTATAATATTTTCACAATGGATATTATTAAAGAAGATTTATTAAGGCTATTTTCTTTGTTAAAATAGACATAAAAATGTATTCCACAACACTCTTATAATGAACTCTTTCTAATACTATTTTCTTGTTATTTTCTGAATCAAATAAATGATTTGCACCGTTGCTTGATTCGTGCTTATGTTAATTACAAAAAAAATGTCAAAAATATGTCAATACTTCACAAATCTCTGAAAAATAATAAGAACAATGTAAAATCTATGTTCGAGACAAAGATGATGTGTCATATCATCACAATGTTTTAAAAAAAAAAACTTGTAAACCACATGAGGACTAAGTTGTTTTGCCAACGAGTTCAAAAAATCCTTTAATATGTGTATACAACGTAGTTCATATATTTATGATATTAATATAATTAATTTCAGTAAATATGTATAATTAAACATAGTATTATTATTTTTGAGAAAAGGTAGATGTACAGTTAAATATATTATTATTATTATTTGCCATTGTACAAAGCAATTGAAATAATAAAATTATCTATTTGTAACAAACAACTTGAGAGATGAGGCTCTAATGGTACTTGAACTGGTCGCATTAGAATCCTTTCTTAATTTCGATTCATACATGTTGCAAAATGATTAACATTTTGTTTCTAACACTACAAGTTTCTTTTTAATATATAAAGAAAATCTTTAAAACGTGAAATAATAAAAAAATCACGGTAATTAAAATATATTTAGTTTTGTTCAATTTTTACCACGGGAGGATATAAAATAAATGGCATATTATATAATATCAAATTTATACTCAAACATATAAAATAATAAATCCCTACGTCCGCACGGGCATTAATACCTAATTCAATATGAATTATGTAATTACTTTAATAAATATATTAGTTTATTTTACAAAATAAAAATATAATGTGTACTTAAAAGTTCAAGCTAAGGTAAGCCTCTTGAAACGAAATGTATAAATCTTAAGTCGAAAAGAAAATACCTAAACTAAAATGGGGTTCCCTCAGAAAAAATGATGTAGGTCTTTCGTATTTCATGCCCAAGAATTATCATTGACCAATCAAGTCAAGGGGAAAAAAAGAGCGAAAAATGGGATATGATATTGAATTTGCTAAAGCTAGCTCAATTGTATAAACAACTAAATGGATGCAATAGTCAGGGTGACAGTTCTGTGAAGCATTAAAACTGTTTCCTGGGTGAAATTAGGAACTAACTGTCTAGGTAAAATATGGAACTTTGTAGTAATGGCTGCATGCAACTTTACCAGAGCGTTGAAAGAATGGTGGTTATGTGCATATTGTAGCTCAGGTGTCAGCATGACTGGGTTGAGAAACTGGACCTTTGGTTAAGGGTAGCAAGAGGTCCATGACACTGGAAAAGGAAGGCCGTTTCCAGGGTTCACTGCAATAAATTTACGATATAGGTTAGCCATGTGGTGATCGGATGTCACTTAAAAGGTATATAACTAATGAACCCATCGAACTCACTTCGCCCAACAAGCCTCGATAATCGCAGCCACTTGGGGGTTCACTTCCCGAGGAATCTCAGGCCGTTTTCCTTTGAAACCAACAGCTGCTACAACCTGCAGGACAGCGTTGATCAACAATATTTCAATGTTGGTATTGCAGCAGGTGAGGAGAGACTGTCAGTGTCAGAAACCCACCTGTGCTGAATTCAGATTGCTCCAAGGCTTCTGCATGGTGGTAAGCTCCCACAGAATGACACCAAAGCTATAAACATCTGATTTTTCATCTGATTGCTCATCCCGAAGGACTTCTGGAGCCATCCACTCGGGCTAAGAAGGAAAATAAACACAATTATCTAGAGCCACCAACAGCGACAAGATCAAATTCTGTAATGATACTCAACAAAGCTTACCGTTCCAGCAGCTGTCTTTGACGATAAAAATGTATTTGCTTTGGGCCGAGAAAGGCCAAAATCGCATACCTAAAATGAAGAAAAACACAATGTTACAACTGCAACACTATCTCAGCCACCTAGCAAATAAACTTGCTATTAATTTTCCAATTTCTCCAGCTCTCCAAACACTCTGAACATGACAAACT
Organism: Kalanchoe fedtschenkoi; assembly: GCA_002312845.1. NCBI lineage: Eukaryota > Viridiplantae > Streptophyta > Magnoliopsida > Saxifragales > Crassulaceae > Kalanchoe > Kalanchoe fedtschenkoi. The sequence continues at coordinate 1,223,893 of NQLW01000059.1, forward strand.
ATAACAGCAAATCTTGTATGTCTTTGTCACAAGCGTATCATAGATAGCTAACTGTACAAACCTTCACCGTGAACTTTTTATCGACCAATAGGTTGGGAGATTTTAAATCCCGGTGAACAATGGGAGGATTGCGTCTATGCAGATAATTCATTCCTTTAGCCTGAATAAGAAAAATACCTTGAACAGATCAACATCATGTCTGTCAAAGACACATGGCCGAAATGACACTGTAAATAGTGGTAAAAATATGTTAAAAACCACGAGATCATCCACATAGATGCATACCACATCAAATGCCATGGTCAACCTCCTCTTCTCATCCAAGACTTCTCGTGCACCAGGTTTATGCAGAAGCCTATACAAACTACCTCTGTAATAGAAGATCATTGCCAATACTCACGTTCAGGCTAGAAATAATCCAGAATTCAATAAGTGTAATAAGTGATTAGATGGTATAGACCTTGACAGATATTCTGTAACAATGGATAGATTGGGTGGTTGAGTAACTGCCCCCATAAGTAAAACAATATTTGGATGTCGGAGGCGTTTCATTATGGATACCTGCGAGAAAGAATTCTTCAGTAAGTTCAACTAATATAAACACAAAGCACTAAAATGCAGAAAACCCATGAACACTAGACATTACCTCCCGCAAAAATTCCTTAAACCGCTCAGGATGAAAATCTTGCTCCATAAGAATCTTCACAGCCACATCCTGAAAACAGATAAGTCTCAAGTTCACGAGCATGACAGCCTTGGTATGGTTAGAGGAATTTCCCTATTACTTAACAATACATCAAATGATAATAGATCCAATGGAATTTAAAGACCTGCTTTCATTAAAACTACTTGAAAATAGCCATGTAATGGATAATGGATATACAGAAAGTACTGGTGTGCTGCATAAAAAGCCAGGTCACTTACAGAACCATGCCAATCCGCTCGATGGACAGTCCCAAATGATCCTGGAAGTACACCAAATAGAAAAGATCATCAATTTTGTTGTTTGGTATACCACCATGACAGGTGCACTAGCTTACGTAGCCTCATGATATATTTAATGCATTACCTGCTCCAATCCGCTCTTTTAAAACAAGATCACTCCAAGGAATGTCCAAATCATCTACATCGAGAGAAAAATCAGTATTGGGCTTAGATAATGCTAATAGTTGCTGATTGTGCCCAGCTGGTTGCATATGCCTTTGAAGTAAAGGATCTTGGCCTATGTTGCGCAACTTAAGTAGCTGTGAATCTCCTTCCGAGGTGCTCATGGCTGCAGTCTTTGATATATTGTCAGAGTCTATATGCTCTCCTCCTTTGTCAAGCAGCTTTGGGAAAATAGACTCTCTAATGCCGTCGTCAGTAATCAGTGCGCCTGAAAACAACCAACATTGTATCCATGAACTTTCAACGGAAGTGTTTATTTTCTTTGTTTAAAAGATGACCCTCAACTAATACTTGAGTAGATTACATTATAATATGGTACATTAAACTCAAGGATACTTAGACACAATGAGAACAAGGTGCCATTTTTGTAAGATATCAAGAATTGAAGATTATACCTCCAGAAGGATCATCGAATACAAGATTGAGCAATTGACTGTCCTTAAAATATTGCTTTGCCAGAGACCTGAAATCGGTTTCGGATTCGAGGGGACTGGATCGAGGAAATCGCAACGGTGACGAAATGCAGATGGAGGATGGACCATTAAGTAAAGAATTTGGGTCACACAGAGACCCTGGTTTTCCAATAAGATCAACTAAATATTCCCTGAGACAAAGTGAGAGTTATCATTTATTAGTTTCATATCCGATTCATAAAAAATAAAGACTAAACAAACTGCAACATCTAGTAGTTGCCATCGCCTCAAGTTTAAATTCTGCAAAACAAACACACTACTGTGAAGATATGAATTGAAGAGGAGAAGTGATGAAAGAATCAACCTATCAAATCAGTCCATGAAGCCTGAAGGTTACTCACTACCATCACAAACAATTCAATATTCACATCCTTGTCGGTGCCAACATGAAATGCAACTTTGAGTATAGGTGAAATTAAAATTCTTCTAAAGTAAAAACATCACTTACCAAGTTATGTATACATGAAGAAAAAGAGAAGGGGGGGAAATATACAAGTATCACTTGCCCAGAAAAAAATCCCCAGTTATTTAAAATACCAGTTTTGCAAGGTTAATGACAATGCCGATTATCTTGGAAACTTAATCAAGTGAAAATTCTTTTGGAAATTTGCATGTTTATAAAATATTAACCAAAAATCCACACTACCTAAGTTATCAAAATGTAGAAGCAACAGTGAGTGAGCGTACCTATCAACTTCAAACCTGACTAAGCAAGAGGAAGAATCATCTGATGTACAATACTGGCAACCCTTAGCTATGCGACAAGGCAAATTGATAGCGTCAGCTAAAATCTGCATATAAGATACAATTTTGGAGTTTGGAATCAGTAAGGGCAGATTTACATGTCCTTACGTAGTTATGAATGTCAAAGGAAAAAAAAAAACAAAAGCAGTGCTTTTAAAATAATAAAATTACAGCATACTAGTCTGTCTAAAGCATATGCCAACCCCATAAACTATCAATGTCCCACAAATGTGTAGAACTAGCACGGAGTGCAACGTTATCAAGTCAATTTTTTCCGTGCCTGAGGTGCAAAAAATAAAAATAAAAAAACAGAAACATGGACCAAGAATGCACTTAAAAGATGAAATCTCTTTTGGATACAGAAAGGTAAACCACTGAGCATAAAGCAATGGTTCTGACAGTACTCACTTTGAAAAGCAGAGCTCGATGTCGGCATAAGCCAACCGACAGACTACCAATGGGAAATACAATGGATCTGAAGCAGTCTTTTAGATCATTACTGCATTCATTCCACAGCGAGGCAAGGTTTTGCTCTTGATCCACAGCTACACCTCTGACAACAGAAATGAGAAGATAATATTCAGATACTTTTAATGATGCGCACAGGCTGGATACATCATTACAACAGTACAAGAAAACTCACCCCATGCGGTTGCAAACTAATTTTGCAATTTGGTCAACTACATCTTTGGTAGTTGTGCAATTTCCTGATATGCTAAGTGCCCTATTTTGCAACTCTTTCAAGCTGGGATCACTACGTCGGTCAATAAAAATTACTTCCATTGAAGAATCAGAGGAAGGTTCCATGGACTTCAGGGATTCGATTGATGGAATACGCCCACTTTCTTGAAGATCGGTACACACACTCCACACATATGGATTCATCCCATGTATGAAGTAAAAGCCATCAGCAATTTTGTCAAAGTAAGAGAGGCAGCCATTCACCTGACACAAGATCGAATCAGAAGATACAATTTTATGTTTTCATAACGAGAAGATGTAAAATACAGAAAAGATATATCAATCTATAAAACAGGTCAAGCAAACAACAAGAATTACTCTCTGAAACAAGAAAAACTGTACTAATGACTCGCAAAAGGCGTAAAAGAAAATGGCGTAAGCAATGAGACTGCTAAATCGATAAACAAATAATCTACCTCTCCCCTAGGTCCACTTTCAAATTCTGAAAATCCGTCATCTATGATATTTTCAGTTAGATAACGCACACGGCAGATAACTAATATTGTTATTAAAAAAAGCTTCTTCTTAATTGTCAAATCATTATCCTTCGGTTTTCATTACTGACATACAAAAAAAAAGAAGAGTTAAGCAAGTTTGAAATCGTTTTACATATTTGGTGATTTCAATTGAAAATGTCAAGGGATAAATATCTAAATTAGCATATAAAAGCAATAGTTTCAGGATTTCCCTTTCAGGCATAAATAGAACAACGGAAACTCAATAAGCGTTATTCTGACCCTCTATTGCTCATTGTTACTCCCTCTGCCCACATTTACTTGTTGCTTTGATGGATGTGCACTCAGCTCTGACCATTGTAACTTAAAATCTAGATCGGCCAAAGTAATAAAAAAGTCATAGTATCAACACACATTTTTATAAGAACGTACAGACATTAGTAACATACTATATAATATAATACCTCTATTGGATATCACACCTCAAAGACTGTCCTAAAAAGTCTAGGACAAATATCTTTTAACTGAGGGAGTCACTGGTCCTAGACTTTACTGAATTCATAAGAAGCTGAACCTTCAGTTATCAGCTAAAGTCCCTTTGTTTCAACTTATTCAAACTTATCATTGTAGTGAACTTCTAGGTTTCTAAGTTATGGGTCTTCATTAGGTCTTTCCACAGTAATTACGATTATTAATGTCTCTAACTAATGTGTGGCCAAAGTCTTCATCCCTATGACCAACGAACAGAAATGCTGTTCAGTAGCTATCATACCCACCAATGAAAATAATTTTGGATGCACAATATATCTTGCATTATAGCATTAAACAAAGTGTAATATCTACCCAAAACCGATGTGACATGGCTTCGGCAGAGCCAGGCCTCAAGAGACTCTCGTCCGGCACTGTATCCAAGAAATGAGGATCATTAGCACAAGTAGCATCAGAAGTGAGCCGCAGCGCCAGAGCCAGCTGCAGCTGATAACTCTCCTCCGTCTGCTGAGCCCAACTCCTCTTGGCGGACGAAGATCCCTCCACCTGTTTCACCCTCAACTCCCCGTCACATCCCAACTTAAACGAATCATCCGTCTCATCAAACTCGTTCGCCGCCACACCCGAAATCGTGGGCGCGTAATAGTCCCCAGACAGAGAACTCTCCCCAAAGCTACTCCCGCTCGACTGCCTCTGCAATCCAGTGGACGGCGTCACCACGGTCCCGATCCGATTACACCGAAAATCCCCAACGGTGTCCCAATCAAGCCCTCTGTCCGGCTTCCCTTTCCTCTTCCCACCGGAATTCGAGTCGTGGGAACTCTGGTGACCCAGCACCACCTGATCGTCCGGAAACTGATTCAGCAGCGAGTAATTCACTCGACGGACTGGCATGTCCATCGACCTGAATCCCCTCAGAAACTCAGAACCCTAGAACCACTGAAAAACCCCCCCATTTCCACCTTCAACAACGGCGGCAAATTTGTCAAAAACACATTTCCTGCTCGCAGCCCCTCCGATCGAGGTGAAGCGGAAGATGTTGATCGCAGATTGTTGTTTCCGATTCGCGGACCGAATCTCAGAGATTGGCGAGATAGCAAGGCAACCTAGGAGAGGACGAAATCTGCAACTTTTGATTCACAACTGAACGTTTGCTTCCGGTTGGAGAGTTTATTATTTGTCTAGTTTTAATTTGAAATTATTTTCCAATTTTGTACATTTCTTTTATTTTTATTAAAAAAATAACATCTTAATTCACTTCCATCCGTGTCATTTTTGTCGATTGAAAACTGCAGCCACAGATTATTAACTCTGATTGCATACATGTGAGAAAAAATTAGTAATTCTTATAAATCAAACTGGCTTCAATTATAAATTAAATAAGCTCATTGTTTTATGAAATAGTAAGTTATATTCTCTCTGTTTTCTTTTACATTTCACTTAATCAAATTTTTTTATCTATTTTTATTTATCAATTTTCAATGCGTATTTAATATCGATAACTATCTTAAAATTTCAAACATTAATCACTTCTTTATCATAATTAATAAAAAAATCATTCATCACCAGTAATAATCTATCAACTTTATATTTTGCACGAATTTTTTTTTAAAAATATAAATCACTCATTCATTAAATTTGTTCAATCACTAATATTAACTTTATCTTAATCTATTCAAATTAATCTTAGATGATATTGTATTAAAGGATTGATGAAGTAGTTTATATTCAAATAGTTAATTTATTACGAATAATATTGATAGGTAGGTGGAGTTTTGACCTAGCGTGTCAGATGCAATGCATCTGCATAATGTGATGTAGACAATGAATGATGGTGATGTTATCCATTTTACAAGCGACGCTTTTCTTGAGATTTTGTTTTATAAATGTCAGCATCAGTCTGTCTGCTTGTATGACACTTCCGATCACATGACATATTTCGTCTCTAACCATGCCCAATCCCCCGCCTTCAATTATGCTCATGTCTAGGCGACGGTCGTCGCTGTCAATCGATCCAGCTGTGGAGAGGCGACGTCTGGACAGCGGAGAGGCGACATCTGGGCGAGCAGAGCGCATCGAACGCGATTGGAACCGAAGAGGCCACGTTCGGGCGAGCGGGCGAGGTGTGACGGCGAGCGGGCGCCTAGATGTCTGGATCTAGCAACAGGCGTTTAGGTAGATCTGGGCTGCTCTTTGTCGTACCCGACGCCGGCCGCAGCCGGTGACCTCCAACCGGACCCTCACACTTTCACTATCGGAACGACGGGCACCAGCACTTGTGTATCACTGTTATAAAAGGCTGTGCTCCAGCGGTTTAGGTGGCTGATTAATTTTTAAATTTTAATTATTTTAAATATTCTTTAATTCAAAATTATTTATTTTTTATTATACATATTTGTAATAAAAATTATTATATATAATATTAATATATATAATTCAATCTATTCTTCCGACTAATATTTTTTATTAATGTTCATGTACTAGGGGGAATTTGAGGTAAAGAAAGATAAAGAGAGAAAATAAATCTGTATGGATATTTTTTGTTAAACTATGTTTGGTTCAAGGAGAGTTGGAAAGTAAGAAAAGAAAGAAATATAAATTAGAAAAAAAATTGTAAAAACAGTGTCATGCCACGTATTTTAAAGCTACATGCATTGCTATCAAAATTTGTAATTTCAAATAATTATATAATTTTCAGCGCTTGTATAAAAACAAATAATTTGTAATTTCACCCAATAAAAGTTTTCTGTAATTCAAATAGAAAAAATAACAAAAACAGGGTATGTAATGTTAAATTTTTGTAAGCCGACATTATTATCTGAATTTACAATTCAAACAAAAAATAGAGTTTTGGACATTTATGTAAATAATTTATTTGTGATTTCATTATACATAAATTTTCTGTAGTTATAGATATGTACTTTTCAAAACTATGTCATTTTGCATTAGAGTATTTTTTATAATTATTTACTTAATTAAAACATTTAATTAATTATAGATTTATTATAAACTCACAATTTAATCTGGATTCAACCCATCTTACTTAATTAAAAATTGAATACACAATTTAAATGAAAACTATCATAATTATTTTGCACTGGGCTTAACAATTATATAAACAATCAAGCAATTGTGATATCTAAAAGTGTTTAGCCCAAAAGCCTGAATTAAATAACAAACTTCATCTAAATATATACATATTCAAAACGACTGAACAGTGGATGACATCGTACCTGAATGGCTCGTTCACTGCTAATATAGACACTACCGCTACTAATTATTAGATTTAAAAGAAAAAAATATAGATAACAGTGTGAGTCAAGAGACTTAGTTAGCAGTAACTCCCACATACAATGATGAGCCAATGAGTTCATTTTACGATAATTATCATAGATATTTTTTGTTAAACAATGTTCTCGCATATGACTCACCATTCATATTATACACATGATATGTGAGATCACTCACCATTTCCTAGTTTGTATATATAACAATATTTTTACACTATCACAAAAATGATGCAAATCATATACGAGTGTGAATGCGTGATGCACATATATGAGCTACAACGTAAAGCCTTATTGGTAAGAGAGTCATCACTGACGTTTCGAATAATCAAATCATTTATATATAACCAAACATGTTATCTTATCACGTAACATAACTCGCAGACATGATGTAGCTTATATACATAAATGAATGCTTCACATATCAATCAACTTTATCAGATAGTCATCCACATCAAATACCCAACATAACATAATAGTGTACTATAATATAATACGGAGCACGTGAAAATTATCTACTCAAAAATTTCGAGCGATTTCAAAAATCCTCAAAAAACTCGAACAATAATAATCCTCTAATATAATCCTCTAACATAATCCTCAAACCGCTTGCTTGCTTGATATAGTAAGAGCAAACTAATTGACATCCTCTGTTGAATTGAAGCAATACAGATTCAGAAATGGTGATGAGTGGTTTGAAAACTCTTCACTTGTCTTCTTCAATCCTCTTCGTGGAATAGCGGATGAAATTTATTTTTTATTTTGGAGCAAGTGTACGTTGAGACGGCGCATTTAATTAATTGCACAAGTGAAGATGATGGCTTTTGGTGGATCTATTTGTGAGGTTGTATACTCATTTAGGGTTTTAATTATATTATTAGTAGTATAATTATTATAATAATATTTATTATTTTATTAATATAGGATATTACAATGTCTCCGGCCCCCTTAAACAAATTCGTCCTCGAATTTTGAACACGTACCTGATGTGCTTAAGAGATTTTTTTATATTTCATATCATTTTTTATTTACTCTCAAGAAGCTTCTATTTCCAAAATGAATCTACAAACATAAAATTATTCTTTATATAGCTACTTTCTCGTTACATGTCCTCTTTCCTTAACGATCCAAGATACCAATGAGTTACCCTTTATAGTATAAAGTATCACTCGCTATAACATGTTCGGTTCTGAAGATATGGCTAAGATCCAAAATGTACTTGCAAAGGATGGAGACATGAGAGACTGGTTAGACGTTTGACAAAGCTAGAGGTAATGTTAATTAATAAGCAGTCATCTTCCCACATCATTATAAAATCTCAAAAGAATTAATGAATCAAGGACTGAGTTTTTTTTAACCAAACCTTATCAAGTCTTTCATCAAAGGCACTCTTATAAAAATATGATCACCCACTTCAAACTCTAGCTCCGACCTCTTTGGATCAGAGTAAGATTTTTACTGGCTTTGAGCCGCTAACGATCTGTCACTAATCAAATGAACCTTATCAGTGGCATCTTAGACAATGTCATGACCTGATAATTTACTCTTGTCCATGTCAAACTAGCTAATAGGTGACTTGCATCACACTCCATACAACATCTTAAAAGAAGTCATTTAAATTCTAGAGTGATAGCAATTATTATAGGCAAGCTTTATCAATGAAGCATAGAGAACCCAAGTTCCTTTAAATCTAATCACATAGAATGCCACATATCCTTCAACACCTTACTTCTCTAACTTTTTTATATTTGTGGATGAAACTAATCGCACCGCGTTGTATCAGTATTCTAAAAAATGTATGAAGTGATCTCAAATATCTTGAAGTGAACTAAGATTCAAGGCCATGAATAATGGACAACGGCAACCAAGGTGACCACAATCCCAGTAAGTTCACTTAAATCTAACATTTTAAAGAACAAGTGAACAGCCTCAGTTAATTTGTTTATCATCTTCAGTAGTGTCGAAGCCCTTACTAAAATCTAGTATGACTAGTAACAAATCTCATAGTGCCTCATTCCAGCAATCCCTTAGTTAATGAAATACATAATTGACTCTTATATATATTAAAGAATTCCATCGTCATCAATATTGAAGTCTACATGCTTGCTGTGTCAAACTTTGACCTGCAACTTATCCAACTTAGGGTTACTAATTTGAACTTTTTCAGTATAACTCAATAGAGTTGAATGACTTGCACTTGCGACAAAAGATGTATATTTTTCACTAACTCCAAAACAATCACCATGATTCTATAACTTGGAAAAATCTCTATAGTAAGTCTTAGGGGTGTAACAGTTCAATTCGGTTTAGTTTTACTTAAAAATTAAATCGAACCGTCATTCATTGGCTCAAATATTTTTTATCCGAACTAATCAACCAGGTAATTTTAAAAATTGAACTGAATCAAACAGGCTGTTTCAGTTTGATTTCGGTTCGGTTCAGTCATAAAAAAGTTTTAATGCCTAATTTAATTAACATGTAAAAGCAATCCCTAATGTCAAACATACAACCAAATAAAAAAATTGAGAATAACACATAATAAAAATAATAAAATGATCTGATCAAGTACACTATTGACTTAAATTACATAATTTGAATCGAAAAAACACATCAGACATAATGTGGTCTTCACAAGAATCAATAGTCTTTTTTCTTTCTTCAAACATGATCATCATTCACCAATAACCTTTCTTCTTCATCACACAAAAATATTTTTTCAAGAGGTATCTCCTCCATGCCTAAATATTGCAAACCAATTTGTTAGGTTAGATACTAATATCCAAATAACAAGAAAGTAGTAGCAAGATTTCAGTAGCAAGAAAGAATCAGCAAGATTAACTTTATAATTGCAAGATTATACTTAGTGAAGTGATCCCAAAAAAATGAAATGGTGAGCTGCAGTAAGAAGCTGAAATGGTGAGCTGCTGGAAACTGAAAGGATGAGCTGTTGTGCCAATCCACACATCATCAATAATTGCATAAAATATATAATTTTAACAATTTGTCTCTATTGTAATCAATTAGATTATTCACAATATATATTACAATAATGATAAATTTTACATATCGAGCTCGTGATGGTTCTGTAATTTATCTTTTTTATTGATATAGTCGTTTTTAAATAACAATATATTTGTTTCAATATAATTACATTAAAGATTAGTCAATTATAGAGGAATGTCAATACCAAAAATAAATAGACCTAAGTGTCTTTGGATGTAAGGATTTGAATACTGAAAATAGATCCAGCATTAAAGTTCATATTCTTGAATCTAATTCAATTTATCTAAAAGAATTAAAATTGTTACCTTCCAAATTTTAGCATTAAACCTTTTCACAATAATAACAAGCTTCATCATATAAAAAAAAAAACTGATCAAGAAATCATATTGTTAAAATATTTTGAGTACACATATTTATAGCGTGCATCAAAGATAGAGAAATAATGTGCAATCCAAATAATTGGTGAAGAGCATGTTGAGAGTTTAGATGATTTAGTTCACAAGTGATCAAGTTGACGTACGGAACTCGTTGAATTGGTGGATCTTTTTTTTTCGGAGGAGCAAAATTACATAATCAAAATTTTAGTTGAATTTGGGGGGCGAAATTAAAAATTTAGATGAAATTAAGCATGTAAATTTAATTTTTATATATATAAAAAAAAATTACTTTTTTTTTACATAGATATAGGTGTTTTAGGTGAGATTCGGGGAGAGCGGCCGACCTCATTGCCCCTAGTTGCTCCGCCCTTGAACATGAATCGTGTAAAAATTCTTTCATGATAGAGTCATTTTTGATCATATTGTTCATCTTGTGGACATTGTTAATAAATACAAGTTTTTGTTAGATCCTTAAAATAATTTACATGAGTTTGGATAGTATAAGTAAAGCAAAAGCAGACATTGATAACATGAATTTTATTAATTTTCCAGATTTTCTTAACAAAATTAAATGTTTAGATTTAAATAATCATATATTAGCTTTGAAAGTTGATGCATTATTGTCTATGCTGCTTAAAATATTGATCAGTTATATGAATTATGTAATGAAATGCAATTGATGGTAACTCATTTGGAAAATCTTGTCATTAAAGCATTAACGGTCTCTTAAATCACTACAGATGAAAACACGTCCATCCCTGCGTATGGTTCCCACACCATCTGATTTCAAACGTTTCATGTTCAAGTTATAAGAAATACAATTTTTAATAAAATTTTTTTCGCAATGACAATTAATAAGAGTCAGAATCAGTCTTCTTCTACTATATGATTATATTTATAGAGACCACTTTTAAACAATAGTAAACTAATTTTGCAGTATTTAGATTTAGAAGTAGAGTGTGAAAAATTATTTTAATGTAAAATTACTTAATATTATTAAAAATGTAGTATATGATAAAGTTTTTAGATATGTGAAATTGTAAAAAAAATTATTTATTTCAATTTATGATAGTTCATTATATTTGAAAATAAATGACCTTGCATTTAATACCTAATAAATTATATTACAACATGTTGTATTAATTTTTTTTTAAAAAAATTATATTGTTGCACTCATTCCGTACTGATTAATAATTAATTATATTATTTCTCAAATTGTCATGACACATATTATTAAAAAAGTTAGGGGGGGAGTTCGTATTTTATACTCCCTCCGTCCTCTAATACATGTCGCTCAAGGTTAATTTGAGTAAATTAAGATGAAGTAAATGCTAGCGGTTGAACAAATTTAATGAGTGGGTGGTTGATATTTTTTTTAAAAAAATCATGCAAAAAGTAAAATTGATAGATTATTACTGGTGATGAATGACTTTTTTAATGATTATGATAAAAAAGTGATTAATGTTTGACATTTTAAGATAGTTGTTGATATCAAATACGTATTGAAAATTGTTAAGTGACAAGTAAAAGTGGACAAAAAAATTCGATTAATTAATATGTAAAAGAGGACACAGAGAGTAATGAACATGCACATTTTAATTTTTATATCTAAATAATTACAATATAATAATTATCAAAAGTATTGTCTCAAATATGAGCTCTCATGTTGATTTCACAATCCAAACATACCCATGTTCACCCCCGACATCCCAAGTTGCTGGACATGACTCTATTTAGCGGTGCATGGCCGTTTTCAGAACAAGGACACAAGACAAGGCCATCTTCATCGGATGGGTAGGCCAACCACCTAAACATGTGTCGATGTCGACTGTCAAGTCAGGAGATATGCGTGATGATGGGAATTTGATTTGTCAACATGTCCATATCCAGTGCAAAGCGCCAACGCTAAATTCAATATGTAATTAATAGCCCTATGGGCTAACCCTATAATTGCGGAAATATGAAATTCTTCCCTAGTATTTTTTTTTATTTTAGGGGAAAAATTTAAAAGAGACTCTCAACTATCACCGTTTATCCAATTACAATAAGAACTATCATGATTTTTAAAAAGGGTACGATGAAAAAAAAATTAGATTGATTTTTTGAAATAAAATTCATCATTACATTTCAAAACTAATATTGTGTGTAAATTACGTCGTTTGGCAATAAAAAACGTCATTTTCTTTATGTGCGTAAAACGGTATAATTTATTTTGATAACCGTAAGTTTCTCACTCAAATCTAAGTCTTATAATAATATTACTGTAGGAATATAATGATAAATTTTATTCTAGAAAATCAGTCCAATTTTGTTTTCATCACACATTTTTTAGAAATTATGTTAGTTGACCGCAATTAGGTAAGTGGTGATAGTTCAGTGCCCTTTTTGAGTTTTATCTCTTTATTTTATATTTTTATTTAGAGTGTGTTTCGTTTAGTGAAAATTTGGTGTAAAGAAAAGTTTGGAGGAAAGTATCTTTCTCCATGGAATTCATTATTATTTTTATTTGCTTAGGGTGGGTTTGGTTTATGGAAAATTTGGAGGAAAATGAGAAGGAATCCCTTGTTTGGTTTAGAGAAAATAATGAAAGAAAAATTATTGGAAAATTATACGAAAAAATAGATGTAAAATTTTAACAAAATAAAGAGTGTTCTACTACTTTTCTATGAATTTTCCACCTCTAACCAAACAAAAAAAAATTGGATGGATTACATGAGGAATTCATTTTTCATCAAATTTTTCTTTTCATCAAATTTTACGAAACACAGCCTTATGGGTGAAAATTAGTGGGAAAATGCTAAAACATTCTTTATTAGTGGGAAAATTTTCCATCTAATTTTCCTACAAACTTTCCTTTTCATTTTCTCACAAATTTACCTTCTCATTTTCTACCAAATTTTCTTTAAACCAAACACACCTTTACTAATTATAAAATTTTTAAAGAAGAATGCTGAATTTAATTTAAGTAGGGTAGTGGAGGTACAAAGAGTAGTCAGCAGGACAACCGTCCACACCAATCTAAGTCAAGTTTATTCCAATTCAATTTTTTATAAATTTTTGAAATTCAAACCCCTAATTCAATTTAAGACATCTCATTTAAGCCCAAACCAGCCCATAATGAAATCAAAATAAATAAATATATGTTTCAAAAAATAAAATGAATGCATGGAACACAACAAAATGAATTTATTAGGTTAAACACTCATAACTATTTAGATTTTGGAAATCCAATAAGATTAGAACTCATATTTCCGAAAAACAAATAAATTAAAAATGTCTTTTATTAAGTTATAGAAAAACTACTAATTCTAGTAAAAAGTGTTAAGCGGTACTACGTGTCACAGGCTAGTTCGAGCGGCACTTGTTGGCTTACGTCAGAGTCAGCAAGTCAGCCTTTATTATGCAACTTAAGTACTTTTAAGACAACAATGGATCATATAAGTAGTATATTCACAAAAATGGCACAAATCACGCTATCACGTAAATCAAGTGAGTCGGAACATCGATTAAGATAAAAGCACATTTCATTGATCTCGTAAAAGATTACAACGCAAGTAGGCACGGAGGCATGCCTGTATAAAGATTATGGACTCAAGAACGCATCTAATCCAAATGGAGTAGCTCAACTACATCGTTGAACTATCTTCTCCTCGTAAAGAGACATTGTGACATCTCCATTTCTTATGAACAAATATAACTTCTGCTTGTGCTACCATATTACATTTTGTTAAGGAAAACAAGCCGCCATATGCGTAACAATACTCTGGAGAAGCTTGGACTATGACACTCTCTGTCGCTCAATGTTGGGGATCGCGTACACAAATGTAAGATTGAGTTATTCCGAACTACGAGGCATAAGTCCGAATCCGGAATTACGGTTAATTACTTTTATCAGTTTCAATCTGAAATGTCTGACACAAGTCTGTATCCAAATTGAAACACCCAAATGAAAAGGTTAAGATTACTTGTTTGACGAACGCGCCAAATGTCGCGTCTCTATCAGTATCCACACACGAATTATCGTGCCCTATAGAGTAACAGCTCCAAGAACAACTCGACATGGATTAATGGTCCAAAACTACATAGAAGTTTAATGTCCATTTTTTGAGAGTACATATATTTGACCCCCAACATGATGATTAAATTTTTTCAAGAAAAGTCATCCCCTAGGTAGAATAGCATCAGCCATTTTCTTAACTTTACTAGCCTTTAGCTTATTTTCAATCAAAATAAAGAAAGCCAAATTATGAACTAAAATAAACTTTTTGACTCCTTGATGTTTGTCTTAATATTTAAGAGCCTCTATTGTTGACATTCATCGTGTAATAAGAGGGTCAGGGAGTACCTTTCCAGGTATTGATTGCCAAGGGGAGGCAAATTTATTTGACTCTTTGATAGCCTTCTCAAATTCCTTTTGGACTTCAATCTTTTTGCTCGATTAATTAAGTCTGTATCTGACCCCCTTTTGTTTACTGTTCCAGCCAGATTGGTTCACTGAGTGAATTAATCAAGCTCCATGTTTGTTTCTAGAACTTCATCTATGCTAGGAGAAACGGATATGCAGTGCTTAGTGAAGGGAGTTCATATTCTTGTGTAGGTTCTTTAGGGACTCTAGTTGGCGTGTGACAGCATTGGGTACTTATACAATCTGTGCCTCTAAAGCAATCTTAGACTTAAGATTCCATATCTTGTTCGCCTCAACCAATAACATGTCTGATTGAGACTCAAATTTGACTGAAAATAGACTAGTCGGCATTGCTGACACTTTGACTGTTGGAGATTCTCAGGACCGCCGGACGAAATTAAACTCACCCTTTATTGATTAAGAGTTGCAGAATCTTACAGCACTTTGACACTTTATTGATTCTCAGGACGTCGAACAGACCGAGCTTGATTAACAGATGATGGAAGATTGCAGACCAAGAGCTTTTGTGATTAGGTCTGCCGGTTGATCAGCAGTGTGAATTGCACGAGTGACGATGGTGGAATCTCGAATTCGATCACGCACCAGATGACAATCAATCTCAATGTGTTTGGTGCGTTCATGGAAGACCGGATTGTTGGTAATAGCTATTGCCGACTGATTGTCACAGTGAAGAAGTACCGGAGTCAGATGCTGAACAGATAATGTTTTCAGTAGACCCAACAGCCAGACAACCTCACAGGTAGCATTGGCCATAGACCGATACTCCGCTTCAGTTGAAGATCGAGAAACTGTCACTTGTTTCTTACATTTCCATGATACCAAACCGTCCCCAAAGAAAATGCAGTAGCCAGAAGCACTGCAGCGAGTGACAGGACAGGCACCCCAATCGGAGTCACAATAAGCTGTAAGAGAAGGAGTAGCAATGGCAGAGTATAGAAGAACATTCCCAGAAGTTCCCTGCAAATAGCGCACTACTCTGAGAGCAGCTTGCCAATGAGTATCAGAGGGTTTGCTGAGAAACTGACTGAGAACATGAACTGAGAATAAAATGTCAGGGCGAGAGATAGTGAGGTACACAAGTCTACCAACTAATCTGTGATATGGTTCAGGATCAACTAAAGGAGTACCACTGTCAACTGTCAATTTCACTTAGGAATCCATTGGAGTTGACACAGGTTTGGCAGCACCCAGCCCTCAGAAATGATTTGAAGAGCATATTTGCGTTGAGATACTGCAATGCCTTTGGGAGAGCGGGCAACCTCTAAGCCCAGGAAGTATTTGAGACGACCCAAATCTTTAATGTTGAACTTAGTGGCAAGGTAAGCCCTTAGTGCGGAGATATCTTGACTATTGCTTCCAGCAATCATAATGTCATCAACATACACCAAGAGAGTAAGAAAGCCAGTGGAGGATGAGAGGGTGAACAGAGAATGATCTAGTTGAGATTGTAAAAGTCCATACTCCAGTAGCACTTTTGACAGTTTAGCAAACCATTGTCAGGGAGCCTGTTTGAGGCCATATAATGACTTGACAAGCTTGCAGATAGGGCGCTGAAATGACTTCTTTGCAGAGATTTTATATCCTGGAGGAAGAGTCATATACAGCTCTTCATCCAAATCACCATGAAGAAATGCATTAGACACATTCATTTGATGAAAAAACAAACCCTTGTGAGCTGTCACAGCTAGAAGCAATCTGACAGAAGTCATTTTTGCTACCGGGGCAAAAGTTTCGAAGTAATCCAAACCTCCAGTTTGGGTAAATCCCTTGACAACCAATCTGGCTTTGTATTTGTCAAGAGAACCATCAGCATTGTACTTTACTTTGAAGATCCATTTGCAACCCACAACCTTTTTGGAGGCAGGAAGTTCAGTTATCTGTCATGTATTGTTGGATTCAAGGGCCTGAATTTCAGAGTTTATAGCCTGGACCCATTGGGGATTCTTAGAAGCCATAGTGTAAGAGGTGGGTTCAGGAATTTTGTCAATGGAAGATAAGAAAGCAGCATGGGAATGAGACAGGTTAGAATATGAAACAACATTAGAAATAGGATAGGTTACCTTTCCAGAATGAGAATTGGAAGTTGATGGTAATCCAATATGAGGAGGAATAACATACTTTTGGAACCAAGCTGGAGGTCTGATATTTCTCTGGGGTCTGTGTGGTGGAGATGATGGAGTAGGCTGAGGTGGTGTAGGGGAAGGTGATGTGCAGGGTAGTGTTGATGTAGGAACGGGAGGAGAAATATCAGATGTAGAAGGAGAATGAGGGGTGGAAGAGGAAGGTGTTGAACAGGAGATAATATATCATAGGATGTGGAAGAATCAATATGTGGTTATGTGTCAACAGTGGGTTGATCTTGGTATTGATTTTTGAAAGGAAAAATATGTTCATGGAACAAGACATCCCTACTAGAGAAAACTTGTTGAGTGTCAATGTTATATAACTTGTATGCTTTCTTACCAAAGGTGTATCCTAGAAGAACACACTTGGAGGCACGGGCTGAGAGCTTATCCCTATGAAAAAGAGAAGTTGAGGCATAGCAGAGACAGCCAGGAACTCTAAGATGATCATAAGAAGGTGGCTGGCCAGTAAGAATTTCTAATGGAAATTTATTGTGTAGCACTTTAGTGGGTAATCTGTTAATGAGATATATGGCTATAAGGACACATTCTCCCCAAAACTAAAGTGGGAGATGTGCTTCAAATCTGAGGGCTCTTGCTACTTGAAGGATATGTCTATGTTTCCTTTCTACTCTTTCATTTTATTGAGGTGTGCCTACACAACTGGTTTGGTGAGTGATGCCTTTCGAAAGGAGAAGTTGTTGCATAAGACGACTGAGAAATTCCTGGCCATTATCTGTTCTAATGGGTTTGATGGTTTTGGAAAATTGATTCTCAGTGTAACTAAGGAAATGTTTGAGATGAGTGTATGTCTCAGCCTTAGATCTCATCAGATAGAGCCATGTAGTTCTAGAGTGATCATCTCAATTTTCTGTAAACCAAACAATGAATTTTACTAATTTTTCATCAAATTTTCCTTTCCTTAGAAAATTGAGCATGGAAAATTAAATAGAAAATTTACAGAAAAATTTATTTAATTTAAAAAATATTTTAGTATTTTCTATAAAAAATTTCACTAAATAGAAGATGAAAATAAAATGAATTTTATGAGAAATTTGTTTTTCCTCATATTTTCCTTTCCCTTTAATGTTCCTCAAACCAAACACAGCCTAAGTTTAAGCAATTGGTACGGAGCGTTTCAATCAAGAGAGATCTCATATGACATTAGTTACAGTTAAACGGAGATGTATTCATTTGAATTAAGTTGAAATTCACTTGTTTATGACAAATTTAAGAGCATGAGTATGAGTGTATCAGGCTGAATTAACCTTGAACTTAACAGTCATTTAATTCTCTATAGTACCATTAAATGGGAAATAATTTTGTTTCCATTTTATTTTTTAGGCTTAGCGGATATATTTTGTTAGGGTATATAAGTTACGGTACCGTAGCGGCTGAATGATTTCGTTTTAGATTATTTTCATGAGATTTATGGTTTATAAGTTTCAGAATTTTATTGTTTTAGGGTTTTAAAGATTTTTTTGTTTCAAACTTTTATATTTTTTGTGCTTTTTGGATATTTCTAAATTCATCAAAAACAGCGTCGTTTCACAACTCTAAAACCCTCGATCCTAAAAATACTAAAAAAATAAATCTTAAAACTCCTCAAAACCCTAGAAATCGTAAAATATTAGAAACTTTGAATCATGAAACCGTAAAATCACAAAACCATTCAAAATAAAGTTATCTTAACCGCTAGAGTATGTAACTTATATACCCTGACGGGGTATATCTGTTTTTTTTTCTTGTTTTTATTGTCTTTATTTTCGTAAACTAACCAAATCCCAAAATTGTTTCTTTAGTTGTTGATTGAATTGATTTGTTTACCAACAAAATGGAAAATCATCCTCCCTCATATATCCCACGCCTTTATTTCCGTAAGCTAGCTAATCATCGCAGGCCACATTTATATTCGTTAATTGGATTCGGAATTTTTTTTCTTTCAGACACGAACTGAGGGTTAGAAGTATATGGTCAACTATTTAATAAATAATAATTTGGCATTTAACATAATAATAAGCTGGTTTGCCCGAGTGGTTAAGGGGGCAGACTTAAGATCTGCTGCACAGAAGTGCGCGTGGGTTCGAACCCCACAGCCAGCATTATTAAATTTTTTTTACAGTTCATCTACCTATTTAGCCAAATTCATCAATGAGTACTCAATTTTCATAATGAACCACTATTTAATCACACAGTAGCCCAGCTCTTCCGCAAGGCATCAAGGCCAAAGGTACACAGCTTATGTCTATTGTGTGTTGCCACGTGGCATCGTAAGACGAGTGATAGGCGCATGCATTGGATGTCTGAGTATCATCCGTTTAATGATTGATAAGGAGCAGCCTGTAGATTATTGTATCATACAGCGTGTTGCGCCCGACAACAATGCGTCCTTCAACTGTCATCATCAGCTGACGGTTTATGTCTGAGAATGGTGGTTGCTGTTTGATGCTCCGGGTCTTAATCTAAATGCCGCAGAAGAACATGAATTTTTTTTGTTGTGGTCAGAGTCGTACAATCTGTTCATTTTGATAGTAAAATTAAATTTATTGTGAGTAAGTTCTACGCTCTTTCTATGACGCTACATTCACTACAGATAAATTCACGCTTACTCATTAGATCAACACTTTGTTGTTAATATAATATGAAAGAAGAAGGTATTTAACGGTGAATTTGGGTGAGAGGAACATTTGCGTGCTGTCACGCTTTCTTCGAGTCTCGGCATGGCTAATGACGCATTGGTGTCCTCACTTTATGATTCGACGTAACATACCATGCCTGAGCTCCGACGTATAATTTACTTAATTATGAATATACGATGCTAGCTGTATGATATCCCTCAGGCTCAGCCATGGCGGATGACGCATTGGTGTCCTCATCGAGTCATTCGGCTGTGTTTGGTGTTGATGTATATAAGGGACATTGTCCCACATCGTTCATTATCTTATAAGATTCATCCATAATTATAGTTGGACTCTCATTGCCAATTAATGTTGAGAGTGAAACCAATTTACTAACATTTGATTTAAAATATGTAAAACTTTATTTCATGGTAATATAAAATGTTATTTTTTACTATTATTATTATTGTCTCCACTTGAATCAAACAAGAATAAAATAAAATTCACATAAAATTTTTAGTGTTTTTTTTGTCTTTACCTCACTATCTTTCCTAAACTAAAGACACCGCTTCAGAAATATCCCTAGCATACACTGTTGGTGCTTGTGATATTGGTGCTTGATTTGAACTACGAGCGTTTGAATCGCCACTCACTTATCAAAGCCGACAAGAAAATAAATATCCCTAGCATACACTTATCACGACAAGAAAATAACACATCCATACAAAGCCGATCCCCAATGCGGTCCTCGTCAACCTTCGAATGATAAATGTTACAAATATCTGACAACAAAAAAATTACTGTTTGGATTCTCTCAAGAATCTAATCGTAATGAAAGAAACTTATAGGCGAGTGTGGACATTCTTTTGTGGCGGAGATTATTGAAATTGATTTATATCTCACATCTTTAGGACATGAATATAATGCTTATTCCAAGATTATATAATTGGAATTTTCCTCTCTCATTTTAAAATACATCAATTCTTAGCCACAATCTTCTAATAAGTTAAAATTTTTTTTTCGCCCTCTTTGTAATAATCAATCAGTGAAATATAAGTTTTATAGACTTGAACCTGAGCTTGGTATGAATTAGTCAAGCATGTATACCACCAAGCTATCCAATAATTTTGTCAAAATTTCAATAATTAACATATTAACTCTTATACGTCATAATAATTATATATAATTGAACCGACGGTTAAACCGATTTGAACTGTCAGTTCGACAGAAAAACCAAGAACCGGGGACTTGACCGGTTCGAACTCCGGTCCAGTTCTACTTGGTGTTGGCAATTACCGAAACTAAGTGCACCAGATCGTAATTAGGAAAAAAATTAAAGGTATTTAATCCTGTGCGTTTAATTAATCCCAATTAACTTAATTTTAATCTACAAATACACCACTCTCGCGTCTCGTCTCAATCGTCTCTCAGTTGTCAACCGCCTTTCTCTCTTCGGCACCCTCTGTATCAAAATTCTTTGTCGTACTCGCAGCAGCAGATCCTTCCGAGCTTCTCATGGCTGCTACCATTCTGTTCGTCAAGGCCAGGCAGATCTTCGACTCCCGTGGTAACCCCACAGTCGAGGTTTGTCGCTATTTTTTTTGTCTGTTATTTTTTTATGCTATCCATAGTTTCTGAAATGCACATATACACTGGATTGATGAACCGTGCTTGCTTGCGAAGTGAATGTTTGAGTGGATTGAGGGTCGGGATTGATTTTAGCTGGATTTTCTTGCAAGTAGTTGATAGGTTCTATTTAAGCACGGGAAGCAGTTGTTGACGTTATCTGTTTAACTATTGAATGCTCGGTAGTCGGTAGTAGTCCTCAGTGTAATTATCAGTTCAGTTGAATCAGATTTCTACCTATGCGCGAAACCAGCGCATACTTTGGAGGCTCCTTTTGTATGATCATAGCTAGCTCCTTGTTCGTCTTTTAAGTTGATTGGTATGTTCAGGTTGACATCGGTCTGACCAACGGAATCAAGGCTAGAGCAGCTGTCCCGAGTGGTGCATCCACTGGTAAAATTTCTGCGTCTCTTATTTCTCAACTTTTATTCAACTGCTCACTGCTACACACCTGGGTTCTATATATTTTCCTGATATATGTTAGCCAAGATCAAAGAAAGTGTGTGAGCTAGAAAGCTTTTGTTGTTATTGTTATTGAGAAAAATGTACATCTATTTATACTACATAAAATCTATCTTAGTCTTTTGGTAACTCCCACTCTTGATTGTCATCTTCATAGCCCTTCATGTCCATCTTGAATGTGTCCTTCAATCTTCTTCTTCATTGTGGTCTTCAAGGTCCTTCAATATGTCTTTCAATCTTCTTCTTCGTTGTGGCCTTCAATATCCTTCATTATTCTACATTGACTAGATTAATCACAATAATATATGCATTATTTTTCTTACATCTCATCCCAGTTTATATGTGGATAATAGATGCCGAGTGTCCATATTAGCATATATGAGACTCTTTTTTCGATATAAGCTGTGTAAAAATGCTTGGAATTTGCTATAATGGCTAATTGATCAATGGTTATTGGTTTTCAGGAGTCTATGAAGCCCTTGAGCTTAGAGATGGTGGCTCGGAATACCTTGGAAAGGGTGTCTCAAAGGTTTGCCACAACCTTTATTTATTTATTTATTTTAGCTTTCTTCTTTCGAAGCCAGTGTTTAGTCTAACTTTGTGGCTTTCATCATTGAGCGTACAGGCCGTTGAGAACGTCAACACGATCATTGGCCCTGCTTTGATTGGCAAGGTAACTTGTTTCCGTAGTTTAACCTCAGAACAAGCATGCTATCTGTACCAGTAACACTAGGTGTAAATATTTACTTTCATGCTTCAAAATGTTAAAGATTGATTCGGAGTGACTCAACCTGACTCCATTCTGTTATTTGTTGAAAACAGGATCCGACTGAACAAACAAGTATCGACAACTTCATGGTTCAACAACTTGATGGAACTGTCAATGAGTGGGGTTGGTGCAAGCAGAAGGTTCTGACTTCTGACATTGTTTTCCATTTTTTTCTTTAGTTTTTCGTTTCCTAAAATCTCTGTGTCTTACACAATTTCTACTAACTATCATGTCTATGCAATTACAGCTTGGAGCCAATGCTATACTGGCCGTGTCTCTTGCAGTATGTAAAGCTGGAGCAAATGCATTGAACATCCCCCTTTACAAGGTACATGTTTTCCTTTCCTGCAGCATATTTTAAGTAATAAAAATAGTATGCATATATTTCAGTTTTCCATTGGAAGTGCACTCGAAAGATATTCATGGTGGTTACGTGTGTCCAGAACTTGTATAGATGGATGTATGTGGTGTTTGAAGCAAAGATGAAGTTTTTTTCCTAATTAACAAAAACAAGCGGTGCAACTTGCTTAGTGTCATTTTTGTTAATCCCTGTCAGTAAGTTTAATTATAAAAATTGCCATGCCATGACGTTATATTTTTTGTGTGCAGCATATTGCAAATCTTGCCGGTAACAAGAGTTTGGTGTTGCCTGTTCCTGCTTTCAACGTCATCAATGGTGGATCACATGCTGGAAACAAACTAGCTATGCAGGCATGCCGTTCGACAGAGTCCTTTGCATTTTTCATATGGCTTGTTTCTTCAGTGGTTTTAATTCATGTGGCCTTTGCAGGAGTTCATGATTCTTCCCATCGGTGCTTCTTCATTTAAAGAGGCAATGAAGATGGGTGTGGAAGTGTACCATCACTTGAAGGTATATTGGACTGTGTACTACTTTTACACTTTCTCTACTAAACATTAAGTGTCGAGCACCTAACATAAGAAGTTCCGCATTAATACGTGTCTTGTTTGTCAGAAGCCTTTACCTCTCTGACAGAGTCAGTCTTCAGACAATTTTGTCATTTGTCTTTTATGTGAAAGCTATGGATGTTAACTGTTCTACGAATTACAGAGTGTAATCAAGAAGAAGTATGGTCAAGATGCTACCAACGTTGGTGATGAAGGTGGTTTTGCTCCTAATATTCAGGTTAGCTTACCAACCCTGAAAATCATATAGTCAGTGTTTTCTATCTATGTGATTTATCTCACATTTTTGTTTTCAAAAATGTAATAGGAAAACAAGGAAGGCCTTGAATTGTTAAAGACAGCTATTGCTAAGGCAGGGTACACTGATGAAGTGAGTTAATTTTAATATTATCTATAATGTTGCAATTTAGTTTTTGTATGAGATCTCTATTCTCTAGATCTAAAATGTAATATGACCATAATCTAATTGCAACAGGTTGTTATTGGGATGGATGTTGCGGCATCTGAATTTTATGGATCAGACAAGACCTATGATTTGAACTTCAAGGAAGAGGTAAAATTTTTTATGGATATTTGAGTGTAATGAATTTTGGCACTTATTTAAAGCACTTGAAGCCCTCTGGCCTGGGGTCAACAATGACAATTAATAAGTGAAATGTTTGCAGGGAAATGATGGTTCACAAAAATTATCAGGTGATGCTTTGAAGGAACTGTACAAATCGTTTGTAGATGAGTACCCAATTGTATCAATTGAAGACCCCTTTGATCAAGATGACTGGGAGCACTATGCTAAACTGACGGCTGAGATTGGAGAAAAGGTTCAGATTGTTGGAGATGACCTATTGGTTACCAACCCGAAGGTTTGTAGCAACAATTATTTACCTCGTAGCATTCTTCCTAGCTTTATCCATCTGATGACTCACAAAACATGTTTTTTGTTGACGCAGAGGGTCGAGAAGGCAATCAAAGAGAAGTCTTGCAATGCTCTTCTTCTGAAGGTGCTACTGACACTAGTATTCAATTAATCTTAATCTTCTATTAGAGGGATCTTTGTTTATTCAACAGTTTTGTTCCATACATTATTGTGACAGGTTAACCAAATTGGATCTGTAACTGAGAGTATCGAAGCTGTGAAAATGTCCAAGCGAGCTGGATGGGGTGTGATGGCCAGCCATAGAAGGTTTGTGAATCATGTGCTCTATATCAGTTCCATTGTAATTGAATTAATGTGTTGCTTGATTACATAATTAATGAGTTTCAATCCTTGAGCAGTGGAGAGACTGAAGACACTTTCATTGCTGATCTTTCTGTGGGCTTGGCCACTGTAAGACCCCGTATTTTTTAATACCCCTACCGGCGGCATATTTTTGCCTGTTTGCTGTACTTGCTGTTGTTTCTTATCAACCTTATATAATTTATTTCAGGGCCAGATCAAGACTGGAGCTCCTTGCCGATCTGAGCGACTTGCAAAATACAACCAGGTGATTTGCTGGCCTTTTAGGAACTTTGTCATTTTCTGGTTGCACGCTTAACAATTATTCTTACGTGAGTAGCTGCTGCGAATTGAGGAGGAGCTTGGTGCTGATGCAGTGTATGCTGGACTCAACTTCCGCACGCCTGTCGAACCATACTAAAGCTTTCACAAGTGAATCAGGTGGCAAGAGGATCCTGTTGTAGTTTCAGTTAAAATAATCTTACAAGTGAAATGAAAAAAATGCTTTCAGCCGGTCTGAGAGCGTTTTCCTTGTAAATTGCAGTTGTTTATTTTACCTTATCATATAGTTTTGTCCTTGGAACTTCATCAAGAAAGATGAAGAGAGATTTTAAAATGTGCTTTTGCTGTCGGGCATATAGAACATGTCTTTGGGATCTGTGGGTAGACATGTCCACATCCCTTGTCCATTGAGCCAAATTTTTTTTTTTGGTATATTTACATCACTTCATCAGAAAAAAAAGTATATGTGAACTAATATAAATTCAAAACATGCAGTTATAATTATGTGAAGTGGAGCAAAATGCTCCTATAAATTTCCTTCCTATATTTGCTCCGACTATAAGTAATTCGCCAATGAAGTGGAGCAAAATTCAAAACCAACAGGCTTTGTATGACGGTGAAATTAGTAAATCAAATGATGGCTCCTCTCTCTCATGGAGCTTCTCTCTCTTCCATCTTCGGTCCTCTTTCTTTTGCGTTTCATTTTAATTCATCAGTTATCCTTCATTCTTTTTATCTCATCAATCTAAATTTAAAGATTTAGTTAGGTGTCTTCTTTTCTGAAATTCAATCTCTTTCATTTCTCCATTCATTTCGAGCAATCAAAATTTTCATGAAATTCTTCAATTGGCATCAACATTCATCAGTCTCAGTCTCGCATCTGCCATTTCAGCTCGGTCTTCGACTAGCAATGTTTCTCATCCTCTCCGTAGTCATCAATTTCATTCAGATTTCCATCATTATGGGGGTACCCAATCATCATAGACGACACAAGCGGCATAAACATTGTGGTACACACCATATAGTTCTTGAATATAGCGTCAAAAAATTTCTTCAATCCACCAAAGTTGAAAAGTCGTCTGGTGTTGATGTGGCTACGGTCCTCCCGCGGTAAAGGCTACTCTTCAGCGAGAACGGCTTTGGTGTTACCAACTATGACGACTAAGATCTCTACAAGTATGACGAATACAATGTCTTTGATGATGGGAGCTAGGGTCTCAAGTTATTGCAGCTCAAGAGGCGACACCTAAAGTTTCTCATATGTCGGTTATGGTTTCTCCTGATTTAGTTCAATTTTGAATTAATTTTGGTTTAGACATCAGTTCAATTATCTATTGCTCTTCCACCTCTGTCTCAACAAACGGTAAATGCTCTTCAATCAATTACTCTTAATGTAACTGCTTCTCCCTTTATCCTAGTCACTTCATCCCCAAAAACTACTTTTTCTTTCATATTTGATATTCCTAAAGAACATAGATTAGATGAAAAATTATTGAATGGAGTTGAGTTCAGTAATCCCCATGTAAAAGGCTCACTCAATGGCTCCTCCATAATTTTGGAATAAATTTTCAATCCTCACCTAAACCACGAAAGCCGAAGGTATTCAAGTGTATTGATGATGGTAATAAGAATGCTCTTAGTGCTTGTGCTAGATCGCATGTTAAAAAGAAATATCTTAATTATGTTTGATTTTGATTTGTTTTGTATACTGATTTGGAGGATATCTTTCATGTATTATTTTTATTAATAAATTTTTATTTAAAAAAATATTAGCTTTTTAAAAGTGAAGGTTATTGAGCCAAGAGTGTTTAGTTAAAAAAAGCCTCCATTTTTAGTACTCATTCATCACATTAGCGAGAAGTTGTGAATAATTGAGATATTGTGGAATTGTATTCGAGAGTGTTGTGCAGATAACGTTTGTTCTGGTAATACATATCTATCAATAATAAAGATATGAAGACGTAGGTTTTGTTGATAACTGAACCATAAGTGAAAAATAGTGTGATTCTTCATTTCACGCTTTATTCATATTATTATGTATGAATGTATGTAGTTCGTGTAAGTAAATTTGTGTATCGTTCCGCTGCATGTTTTTTCAAAAACTCTATGGGTAATGATTGATCCATAATTTTAGGCCCATGCTCGAGGACACAAAGAGAAAACTACATGCTTTTTATGGGAAAAGGACCTCAACAAGTATTGTACTATCATTTTTTACAAATTTAAAAGTGTTAATATCCAAAATTTACAATTTCTGAGTAAAAATTCAATATGAGGTTGTAAAACTTCTAATTATGAATTGTAAATTTTCTGAACATAACCGTGTTTCAAAATCGGAGTTCAAAAAATAGATCAAAGTATAAAATGAAAATACTAATTTTTCTGAACATAATGGGTTGGCCGCCCCCGAATTAAACTGAAAAATATTTTTATTTATACTATAAAATGAAAAAAATATAATTTTATATATTCAAATTTTAAATTTGTACCCTCAAGATCAAAACATTTTCAATTTTTATAACCCAATTTAAACCAGAAAATCTTAATATAGGAAATCTAGCCTATAAATCATCAAAATAAATGAAATATATATTAAAAACTGAAGAAAAAAAAATCTGACGCCACAGTACCTATCTCAGCCAAAAATTAACTTAATTTTATTCAATTATCTGTCAAAATTTTTTTCACACCTCCCATTTTAAAATTCCTCCAAGTTACTCTGCCATGCTATGGTAACAATTTCATTATAAGTCGAACGGTCTTAGTCTTACGTCAATATATCAATGATGGTTAATTTTGAAAGTTGAAGTTTTTACAATTTATTAATAATGCAAGTTTTGTAACATATAAATGTGTGGTGATTAATAGTAATTTGTAACAAAAATTAAAATCAACAAGGTGTTGGCCTAGTGGTGTTGGTTGTTGTCTAACAACCCCAAGGTCCTGGGTTTGTGGCTCATTAATATGAAATGTCGATCAGTTGGAACAAATAATTTCGATTATAACTTTTATTTCGATGTATTTTTTTATTTATATTTTAGTAACATGTAAAAGGTGACAGAAAGAATAAATGACAATTTGATATAATAAATTTTGATCTAAGTAAGCTAATTTCTCATTAGATACAATATACTCTTTTCATTTGAAGATTATGCTCTCTCGTTCTTTTTCTAAATATTAATTAGATAAAATTTATTTATTTTTATAATTTTTAAGAAGAACTTATTACTTCTCGACAAAAGTAAAGATAATTTATTTATTTTATTCTCTCAATAAATATTAGACACCTAAGTACCTCATTATTTATCACCAAATATTGTTAATAAAAACATGAGCTTATTACAAAATCATCCTACAAAACCTTTCACTGTACGGATTTGAATTCGATGTTGCGCTGCAATTTGCTGCGCGGTTTAAAATAACATCGTTTTATGTCGCACAGTAAATTGACGCACAGTAAATTACAGGGCAGCACCAGTTCCTTCGCCCCTGACTCTCGACACACGTGCTAAGCTAGCTTACATACGGCGCAAGAAACGAACAACTTAGCATAAATTAATTGTGGCTTCTGGATGCGGAGAAGAACCGAAAGGGTATGGAAAAGGGCATATTCTCTCTTCAAATGCGTCACCCACCTAAATTTCTTTTTCTTTTTTAATTTTTTTAATTTCAAACAATACTCGATTTCAAACAATAGATTGTAAAAACTATTAAATTGTAAAAATTTGGATAAAACATGGAACGACATGTTAATTGGGAATTAGTTACCCAGTGAATTCAATTCCATACTCGATTTATTTTGAAATTCTAAAATAAAATGATAGAAATTCAATGTTTTTGTTAATTTCCTCTCAACTATTCCCACCATTGTTGCTGAACACAAGAAAATTTTATGAAGTTTCATTTTTTTTCCCTAATAGGATCTGGACTTATATCCATGATGCTAACCTAGTTTGCAACCAATCGAAGTAAGGTAGTTTAAGTGTAAAATAGGGGTGATTTTGAGGAGAAACAAGATAGTTTTGATTTTATTAATATTAATTAATTTTCATAACACGTGTCAGATGGTGATTGGAGATTGTGATTTAAAAAAACATAGTTTTTACTTGACTGTATTTGATTTCACTATTTTAAATCAAAATTCATAAAATACATCCCTCAAAATTTTATGAAATCCACTCGAAATTAAAATTGACAACACTAATTTTTTATGTTATTAAAACCTCTTTAAAAATTATTCAACTCCAAACCAAACATACTAAAAAATCAAAATGACTGTGTGTTTAATGTGAGAATATTTAAGTACAAGGATAGATAGTATTTATTCATAAGGGTAAACTACAAAAACATGTCATGAACTATCACCCATTTTCAAATTAAGTATCGAATTTTTTAATTCTTCAATTTCAGTACCGAAGTTTTTAATTCTACAATTTCAAACTATACACTTAATAGAAAGAAGAAATTAACATAAAATATGAGAATTAGTTTGTAAGTCCAACTATTTAACTAGAATTTTAAAATTTGCATAAACATTTCAGACACAAAATCTATTTTTTATATAAATTTTCACATTTTATTAAGTGTACAGTACTGAAATTGAAGAATTAAAAAATTTGATACTGAAATTGAAGAATTAAAAAATTCGATACTTAATTTAAAAATTAATACTCCCTCTGTCCTCTTTTACATGTCACTTAACCGAATTTTTTTGTTCACTTTTACTTGTCACTTAATAATTTTCAATGCGTATTTAATGTCAACAACTATCTTAAAATATCAAACATTAATCTCTTCATTATCATATTCAATAAAAAAATACATTCTCCACCAGTAATCATCTACCAATTTTACTTTTTGCACGAATTTTTTTATAAAAACATCAACCACCCACTTATTAAATTTGTTCAACTGCTAGCATTTACTTCACTTTAATTTATTCAAATTAACCTTGAATGATATGTAATAGTGAATGGAGGGAGTAATAGTTTCTGTTTTCGTAATTAAGTAAAGTAGAAAAAGAAATGTGTGACGCAAAAGCACGTGTCCGGGTCCGTCGATCCAACGGCTGAGAATAATCCGACTTCATCTACAAAAGCGCAAAACCTCTTCACACTCAACGCACATGCACATAGTTCATCATCTTTTTCATCGACTTCTCCGAAGCAGTTCAGATCTGTACTTCACTCTATCGTCAAATCAATGGCTGTCACCATTCAGTTCGTCAAGGCCAGGCAGATCTTCGACTCCCGTGGTAACCCCACCGTCGAGGTTCGTCTATCTTCGCCCTTTTATTTTATTCTTCTGATATTTTTTCCGAGAGTTTCGAATCGCTGCGGGAAAAGATGAAACATCTTGCGCAATTTCATCGCGCGTGGTTGGTGTATACGGATGCCGTTTGAAAGGAGTAGAATCTGGGGACTAGGATTGAGTTGTCTAATGACTATGAGGTTGATGATGCTGTTGCTGTTTTGAGACATTGTGTTAGATTTTTGTTCAGATTCAACGTTGTTTAGAATTGCAAGTGGTTTGATTTGTAGGTTGATATCGGTCTATCGAATGGGATCAAGGCCAGAGCTGCAGTTCCAAGTGGTGCATCCACTGGTATGATACGACTATGCCTCCTTTGTTTCCGACCTTTACTTTAGGTCAGTAGGACGCGTGTCTTAGATGGGCTTTTATGATGTTTTGTGATTATCAGGGATTTACGAAGCTCTGGAACTGAGAGATGGCGGATCAGATTACCTAGGAAAGGGTGTTTCAAAGGTGCATGGTTGCTCTTTATCTGTTCACTCTTTTGCTTACGTGTGTTTGTGGATGATTTTGCTAATGTCTCGGGCTGTCTGTCTTGTGTTTTAGGCTGTTGAGAATGTGAACTCTATCATCGGCCCTGCTTTGATCGGCAAGGTGTTTTACTTCTGTAATCTGTGTTGTGTCATCTCTTTGTTGCTCATTTGTTATTCAGTGGTTTGTGTTTAGTGTACTTTGTTGTTGTAGTTTATCTGAACCATACTTCCCAATAACAGGACCCAACTGACCAGACCGCCATTGACAACTTCATGGTCCAGCAACTAGATGGAACTGTGAATGAGTGGGGTTGGTGCAAGCAAAAGGTAATGGGGTAACCCCATTCTTATTTGCCCCATTGTTTTATTTTCTCTTACATTCTGATTTCGTAGAGGAAATCACTTTCCTAATACACTGATTTGGCAATGTGCGCCTCAGCTTGGTGCAAATGCCATTCTAGCCGTCTCTCTTGCTGTATGCAAGGCCGGTGCCAATGCATTGAGCATTCCGCTTTACAAGGTAAATTTCACCGGATACATCAAACACTAGAAGTTGATAAGTTTCTTGTCATTGTACTCCTGTCCTTTTGCTTCTATGTTGTCAACTTTTTCACATATCTGACTACCAAGCGTGGTTTATGTCTGGAGTCCTGGACTTGATATTTTGTTTAGTACAGTTACCTTTTTTGTGTAAGGTTAATCTAATGATTTCCTCCATGTCCACAGCACATTGCTAACCTGGCTGGCAACAAGAGCTTGGTGCTACCCGTTCCTGCTTTTAACGTCATCAATGGTGGGTCACACGCAGGAAACAAGCTTGCGATGCAGGTATGTGTTTTGTTTTGTTTTTTGCTGTACTCTTGAATCTAATCTTTTGAAATGAGATTCTTACCAATGTGCCATCTTCAGGAATTCATGATTCTCCCTGTTGGAGCTTCATCTTTCAAAGAGGCCATGAAGATGGGCGTCGAAGTGTATCACAACTTGAAGGTATTTTGTAGCTCATCATTATATCTAGAGTATTTATTTAGTTTTTCTTTGTAGCTCTATGAATTAATCCAAAGGTTATTTGCATCTGTTGTTCATTGCCCTTAAGATATTGTTTGTACATTACTTAATATACTTGTGCCTGGATTTTGTGCCTCTAATAATCAAGTTCAATTTTTGTATGTAGAGTGTCATTAAGAAGAAGTACGGCCAGGATGCTACCAATGTTGGTGATGAAGGTGGTTTCGCTCCCAATATTCAGGTCAGGCACTGTCTCAAAATAAGGCCATTCGGTCCGGTTGTCATATGATTTATAGATTAGTAAACGTATCAAAACTCTTTGTTTTTGTATCTTCAGGAGAACAAGGAAGGTCTTGAATTGCTCAAGACAGCCATTGCCAAAGCTGGATACACAAAAGAAGTAGGTCTACTCGTGATCTGATTAGTCCTTTTGCAGCCCTGAATACTTATCTTTCAGCATGTTTAGTAGTTTTCATTATGTCTAAGGTTCTTCTTGTTCTCAGGTTGTTATTGGAATGGATGTTGCTGCGTCTGAATTTTACGGAGCAGACAAGACCTATGACTTGAACTTCAAGGAAGAGGTCTAAAACTATATGAATTGGGAAGCTAATATGACTGGTAGTCATAGATTTGACTGTTGGTGGTAATATGTAATTTTAATTACCTTTCAGAACAATGATGGCTCACAGAAGATCTCAGGCGATGCTTTGAAAGAGCTTTACAAGTCGTTTTCAAATGAATACCCTATTGTTTCGATAGAAGATCCTTTTGACCAAGATGACTGGGAACACTATGCTAAAATGACCGCTGAGATCGGAGACAAAGTCCAGATTGTTGGCGACGACCTGTTGGTCACCAACCCCAAGGTTCCATGATAAAGCTTTTCCATTCTATTGTCTTTTAGCATTCCCACGCCATCATCTTCTCTGATGATGTTTTCAATTTCTGCAGAGAGTTGAGAAGGCTATCAAGGAAAAGACCTGCAATGCTCTCCTCTTGAAGGTAGACTGATATCTGTTCTTCAATTTGATTTTGAGACTTTAATCACCGTCGCGGTTTTGGTAACATAGCCAAGTGAAATTCTTCTTAGGTTAACCAAATCGGGTCAGTTACTGAAAGCATCGAAGCTGTGAAGATGTCCAAGAGGGCAGGGTGGGGAGTGATGGCTAGCCACAGAAGGTTAGGAACTTTCTTACTGGAACTTGCTTGACCTTAGAATCAGTTATATTTGTGTTGTCGGGGATGATGTATTGAGCTCACTATCGTTCATTTTATCTGCAGTGGAGAGACAGAAGACACCTTCATTGCTGATCTTTCCGTTGGTCTGGCCACCGTAAGTCTTCAGGCCAGTTAAAAAACAAGTCATTGATCCGTTGCTATAAAAAAATTCGTCACCTTGCACCATCTTGCGTACTTCAGGGTCAAATCAAGACTGGAGCACCATGCAGATCGGAGAGGCTTGCAAAATACAACCAGGTTTGATTTTCATATCTTTACGCCATTTTTCAAAAGCCATATAAACTCATTTTCTATATTCCAACTAATGCCCACCTGTTTCTGGCATTCAGCTGCTCCGTATTGAAGAGGAGCTTGGCGCTGCCGCAGTCTATGCCGGAGCTAACTTCCGCAAGCCAGTTGAACCTTACTAAGGATACTGAGCATCTGCAAAATCACAGGCTGCCCGTCTGCGCAGGGCTGAACATCTTCTAGTTGCCCTTTTTAAAAAACTGAACTTCTTTTAACCGGAATAATAATTGTAGTGAATTTTGTTACGAAGAGGTACTACAGTACTGTCGGGCATCTGAGCTGGAATTAATACAACACTTGCCATTTATTTGGGCTAGATCTTGCCCTTTGTTTTTTCAAGTTTTAATTTGTTACTTTTTTTTTTGGGAGATTACAGGAAATAACTTGGTTGACAAATCCTGAATGTAAAACTGGTTTGTGTTCGTGTCCGTACTGTTCTCTTATACTGTTTTTACTAGACGAAAATATTCTCTTTGGACCAACTGATGAATCAACTACAGAATCTCATCCTGGGTTCTGAATTCCTATGCCACTCATCTCTTTTTGTAAACATAACCAACGTATCCTGAAACTTTAATTTCTAAATTACAACTATCTTTGGCAATACACTAGAGATTGACAGCTTATATCACTTCAATTTTCTTTCATTGCGCGAGACCGTCTATCATCTACAGATCGAACTCCCTCTGTTATATTGCCAGTAGAGCTCAATTTGATGGCTGAAAAGTTTAGTTTCGGGTTGGGACTAAACACGGGGAAATTTGGTGAAAAATAAGAAAGAAAATTTGTGAAAAATGAAAAGAAAAAATATTTTAAAATAAAAAATATTTTAATATTTTTCCATCATGGGGGTTCCACTGGGAACCCCAAATTTGACGAGAACTGAGAACTCAATCTTGACTGTTGACTGAGAGGATCTAATGGCTCGGGATGGTGGACAGGTATCGTGTGTTGGGTGTTGAACATAATGACGTGTCGTGTGTTAAGGGCAAAATGGGGAGAGTAAAAGCACATTCTCTCATCTCTCATACACACCCAAACCCACCCAAAGACAATTCTTTCTCTCCAACAAATTCATTTCTCTCTCCCCAAACCCATTTCTCTTTCAACCAAACTCATTTCTCCCTCTCCAAACCCATTTTTTTATTTTCAAATCTGTGTTTGTGTTGTGTTTTGTTGTTTTTAATGTTCTTTCTATTTTATGTGTTGTGTTTTCTAGATTTTCTGAATTTCTGGGTTTTCTATGTCATGTTCTCCGGGTTTTCTTGGTTTCCCGGGTATAGATTTGGATTTCTGGGTATAGATCTGGGTTTTATACGCATAGATCTGGGTTTTTTGAGTATGTATTTGGGTTTTTTGGGTTTAGATTTGGGTTTTCTGAGCTTTTGAATATAGGTATAGGTTTTCTGGGTATAGATCTGGATTTTTTCGGTTTTTGAATTTTGTGTGTCGTGTTTTCAGGGTATAGATCTAGGTTTTATGAATTTTTTGTTTTGTGTATCGTGTTTTCTGGGTATAGATCTGTGTCGTATTTTCTGGATTCTGTGTCGTGTTTTTTGGGTATAGATCTGAGTTCTGTGTCGTGTTTTCTGGATTCTGTGTCGTGTTTTTTGGGTATAGATCTGAGTTCTGTGTCGTGTTTTCTGGATTTTTGAGTTTTGTGTGTCGTGTTTTCTGAGTATAAATCTGAGTGTAAATCTATTATAAATCTGGATTTTTTGGATTCTTGTTTAGTATATTTGGGTGTTTTGTCTGTTGTTTATGTAGATTTGGGTGACGTGGGTTGTGTGTTTTATGGGTTTGTGGATATACTGGTATATTTTTGAAAATATTCTTTTTTGTTCTTCATTTCTGGGTTTTTCAAGTTTAGGACGTTATGTGTGTTGTGTTTTTTATGTGTTTTAAATGTGAGTGTTGTGTTTTTTATGTGTTTTAAATCTGTTGTAAATCTGGATTTTCTGGGTTTTTTGTTCAGTATATATGGATGTTTTGTGTGTTGTGTTTTTTTTCTCAATATACCTTTCAAAGAAATAAGTTAGATGTATTGTGTCATCGTATCTTGTACTTTCTTGTGACCTGATATGTTATACTTTATGTTTTGTTGTGCTTTAAAAATTTAAAAAAATCTCATAAATGACAAAACACAAAGCCAAAACAAAAAGTACTAGACACACCCAGATTTAAACCTATGAAAGCATAATAACACACGTCAGAATTTAAAAAATGCAACAAAACACATCACACAGCGAAAAAACACGAAACATAAGACACAAAACACAAAACACAAACACACAAAGACACATGACATGGACAAAAAACATGAAAAATTAAAAACACAAGAAACGTACACACTCAAACTCGGCCCATCCAAAGACAATCTTCTCTCTCAAAAGTCAAAACCCATTTCTCTTTCAACTAAACTCATTTCTCCCTCTTCAGACCTATTTTTTTTTCAAATCTGTGTTTGTGTTGTATTTTGTTGCTTTTAGTGCTATTTCTTTATTTTTTGTTTTGTATTTTGTGTTTTGTGCTTTGTTCAAAATGAGGATTGAATATTAAACATATGTTGAATCAGAGTTTTAGGGTTTTCTAGTTTAGATTTAGTACTTTGTGTTTTGTAATTTGTATCTTTTCATTTATATATTGAATTTTACGTGACTTGACATGACTTTATATGACTTGACACATTTCTCTTAACCCACAAAACACAAGAAAACATAAGATACAGACATAAAACACAAACACAAGATACAAAACAAAAACATACAACACGGACATAAAACACGACAAACTAAAAACACAAGAAACATCACACAACACAAACGTAAAAAAATACAAAACTTAAAAACACGAGACGCAAAACAAACAAAACACACAAACTTGAAAACTAAATCTGAAACACAAAAGGTCTAAAACTTTGCAATCAACCAACAAAACCCAAAATTTTTAAAAAGCACAACAAAAAATCCAAAATTCCAGAAAACACAACACACAAAAACTAATATACTAACCTAGAAAACCCAGATTTAAGAAATCCAGACAACCTAAAACCCAAAAAATACGACATAGAAAATCCGAAAAATCTAGAAAACACGACGCACAAAATTCAGAAAATCCTGATTTACACCCAGAAAATATGACACACAAAACCCATAAATCCAAAAAACCCAGATTTATACCAGAAAACCATATCTATATCCAAAAAACTCAGATCTATACCCTAAAAACCGAGATCTATACCAAGAAAATCCAAAAAACACAACCCACAAAATCCAGTATATCCACAAACTTAAAAAATACAACAACAACACAATGAAGATGAGTTCATGGGTTTTGAGAGATGACAAGAGAGTATGTGGAAATGAGTGGGTTTTGAGAGAGAAAATTGAGTGACTTTCACTCACTCTCTTTCTCACATAGAAAGTTGGAAAATCAACTTTTCAACAAATTTTTTTTGCCCACAATACCTCTCATCACTTTTCTAGCAAAAAGTAAGACGTGATATCTACAATTGGATTGAAACGATCATAAGGCCAGTACGCGGTTCTCAAATCTCACATGAAAATGGGTTCCCAACAAACCTTCCTCTTTCCATCATTTTTCACATCTAACCTTAGATGTTGTTAAACTTTAAAAAATGGAATTTGCATCAATGTGCTAGGGGAAAGAGAAAACAAGGAGTACCTTATCTTTAGACCATTCCATTGGGAAGGTTATTCTTGCCGGGGACAAAGCAAAAGGTGAATACAATGTTTACCTAAACAATGTGCTTTGCACTTTAGCAAACTAACAAAGCAAAATCAACAGGGAAATGATATGTATTTACCTACAGTCGGATAGCATCCGGAACCAGGAGTCTACTAGGCTTAAAGATGGCCAGGTACATATATAATGCTTTCGACTGAGTTTCCTCCTTATGATTGCTCCATAGTAAGTATAATACTACGTGGTAATGGTGTTGTGGAAAATATTTCCTTTTCCCCTGTATGCAGAAATTGATATATAATGTCTCTTCACTTTTTGACTTTAAATTATCAATTATTAAAGTAAAACATTATCACTTATTTGTCTTTTGGTTCTGGGGTAGGGGTGTTCAAAATCCGGTCCGGACCGGAAATTGATCCGGAACCGGACCGGAATGGACCGAACCGGACCGGACCGAAGGATTCCGGTCCGGTCTTCGGTCCATCCATTTTTGAGATTCCGGTTCCGGTTCCGGTCCGGACCGGAATGGACCGGTTTGGTACTTTTTTAATAAAAAAATTATTTTTATTAAAATACTTAAATATATCTTATTTAATATATAAATAAAATTATTTTTAATTCATATTTCTATTAAAAATTAATTAATTTTTTATGATTCCGGTCCAAACCGGTCCGGTCCGGTCCAAACCCGAAATTTTCCGGTCCGGTCCGGTCCAGACCGATTTAAATCCGGTCCGGTCTTCGATCCTCACATTTTCTCGATTCCGGTTCCGGTCCAAACCGGTTCCGGTCCGGTTTTGGACCGGTGAACACCCCTATTCTGGGGTCACGGCCATCTCTTTGAGTCTGTGATTACAATTTACAGGAAAGCATTTCATGAGTACCTTGTTCACTGCCTTTATGCACTAGGCACATGTAGGTCAAGATTAATTTAGGGTGTGTTTGGTTTAAGGAAAATTTGGTGGAAATGAGAAGAAAAATTTATGAGAAAATGAGTTAGGAAGTTTGTAGGAAAATTAGATAGAAAATATGAATGAAAATATGTTTAAAATAAAGAATATATTAGCATTTTTTCATCATTTTTCACCTCAAACCAAACAAAAGAAAATATAGTAGATTCCTCTGCTTTCCCTAAAATTTTTCTTTTGACCAATTTTTCTCTAAACCAAATACACCCTTAGTGTCTGAAAGACATTTATGTCATGAATCACACACTCTCATAATGGTTCAATACTTCAATCTATATCAAGATTCGCTTTGTTTGGCTTTGGATTATAAAAATTGTTTGCTGAAACTATTAGAATATATTAATAATTTTAGCGTTTAACTAAATGTATATCTGTAATTTGGTGAAATTTTTTGAGGAGAAAAAATATTAATTTATTTATTTACGTTATAAATCTGATATGAAAATAGCCTAAAAAATTATACTTATTAAAGTAGTGACGGAGCTAAGAGATACATTGCTATTCTTCAAAGAACACTATTTATATTGAAATTTCGTAACAAATTAATAATCAATATTTCTCTTTTTTCTTCTGACATTGCTTTATTTATTTTCTTCATTTTATCAGGATAGCCGTGCTGCTCAGTCGAGCCATATCCATCTTATGGCTCACATGCCAAAGTTGTAGAGCGTCTAGGATCCACTCTTTTAAGTTAATCGTCCGCAGATTTAAGTTTACAATTGTATCTTTCAGAATGAGCACTTGAGACTTGATTTAGAGTGTAATTTATACAAGTAATTATTTTGGTGGATATAATTCATCGCGTGCATTATATATATATCACTAATAGAAAGTTGTCACTTGATGATTCATCTTTGATTTTTGAATTTTTTTTGAAATTTTCTAACGCATTACATGGATGATGAAAATTAGACGTGACAACTTCTTATTTGTGTGTCCACAATTCATGTGATGGACTTTTTACATGCAAGAATCACTCAATTTACATATCGTCTACCTGAGTCATTATTTGATGAATGTGACGACAGTTTGACTAGTTATATGATATTTCAAAAAATCAATTTTTTTTACAATGCGACATGATTAACTCTCTAAGTAATACTAGTGAAGTTTCGTATTAGACACACGTATTATTTTAATTTTTTGAATGTGACATCATGATTAGCTCTCCATTAATGATATTTATGGTAAACTTACACAAAAATCACTCCCCCTATCGAAAAATTCTTGGGTGGACATAGTCGACCACGTGTCTGTGGACACTGTCAATCACAATGTGTCACGTGTCGCGTTGAAAAATTAAAAATATTTAAAAATAATGACGAAGCACCACGTATTATTTTGACTTTTCAAACGACACGTGAGTAAGTGACGCTTTGTGATTTGTGGTGTCCACGAACACTTGGTGGACATACTCCCCTCTACCTTCTCTAAGTAATGAAGAGTTGATTTTACGAAAACAGATTTATTGTTCCAAAGTTTCAACTAAATTTTTCATGAGCAACCAAACATCTCTGGCCATTCAGCTTCATGACAAAATATCAACTAGCAGCTGCATGGATATTGGATATGATCCATCCAACACTATAAAAAGCACAACTCTCTTCCATTTCATTCCATACAAAATCAAACCAATCTGATCAGAGCGTCTCTTTCTGAGTAGTGTAACAATCGAAATGGCGGAAAGCGGCTCTAAATTATTGAAGCAAAAGAAGGTTTTGGAGGTGGAGGATGATGAGAGCGACAATGAGGAGAAGGGTGACAGTAGTGAGCTTGGACTTGCGTTGGAGAAGCTCAGCCTTGGTAAGAAGAAGAAGCTGCTCGTCCTGTGTTTGGGTGGCTTGCTTTTTCATAGAGTGTTTCGCTACGTCCGACACAAAATACCCAAGACACGTTCTCCCGACACCACATACGGCAGCTTTTATGGTCTCAGCCCCTCCTTACTCTCAATCTCTACACATCTGGTTTCCACTTAAACATGTGCTTTTTCACTGCGCAGTGTACAAGAGGCCGTTTGTTGAGGATTTTCTTAAGTTTTGCTTCGAGAGATTTGAAGTGGGGTTGTGGTCTTCAGCAAGAGAGTGAGTCTTAAACTGATTTTAGTACATAAAGGATGATCAAAGGCTCAATATTATTTCAAGTCGATTATGTGCAGGTGGTATGTTGACAATGCTCTGGACTGTCTGATGAGTGGATTGAAGCCGAAGCTGGCATTCATCTGGGTAAGCAGTAGTTCATGCCTGTCAAGATCATTTTTGTACATCAGTGGATTCGAATTTGACATGTTGCCGGATTGAGCAGGGCCATAAGAAGTGCACAGACACTGGGTTCACCACCTTGGAAAACAGTAAAAAGCCTGTATACTTGAAGAAGCTGAAGAATCTTTGGGACAATCAGACTGGTGATCTGCCATGGCCCAAAGGTCGTCACTCTGCCGCTGATACTTTGATGATCGATGATGAGCCGTACAAGTCTCTGCTTAATCCGGTACAAACAAGATCCTTAAGTTCTGATCTGATCTCTGGTTTATGCGGTTTCTTAACAGCTTAACTGTGCGATTGCTCTATATAGCCATACACAGCTGTGTTTCTTCGCTCCTACCATGCTGATGATGTCGGTGATCGAGTCCTAGGTATTTGTGATGACATTTCTGTTCAATATGTAACTCTAGGAAATGGAAATGGAAATGGTTTTTTGATAATTATTGTGTTCTGTGCTCTGAAGAACCAAATGGTGCG
This sequence comes from Kalanchoe fedtschenkoi, assembly GCA_002312845.1. Taxonomy (NCBI): domain Eukaryota; kingdom Viridiplantae; phylum Streptophyta; class Magnoliopsida; order Saxifragales; family Crassulaceae; genus Kalanchoe; species Kalanchoe fedtschenkoi. Next base: position 1,264,804 of record NQLW01000059.1, read on the forward strand.
CTGAGGAATTACTTGGACGGAGTTGTCGAAGCTGAGAGTGTGCCTGAGTATGTCAAGGAACACCCATTTGGAATACCAGCCATAACTTCTGATCATGCTGACTGGTATTTCTACTCCAACATCATCCACAAGCTGGAGCCTTAATTTGGCTGCAACCTAGTAGTAATATTTCTGGAGGAACAAAATAAATGCTATTTAGTACTATTTTAGTTGCTGCTGTGTGTTTGGATCTTCGCATATGGTTTGCGAGTTGGTCTGAAAGTTCTTGGGATTTTCTCTTGTCTATCTTTGTTTAAGGAAGCTCAGAAAAGAGCAATATTATGTTTCTACCGAGTTCATTTATGTGCACCCACTCATTTTGGCAAGATGAAAGTCGGTACTGTATTTGCGCCGACTGCAAATTTTGGTTGAACGACTGTTGGAGGGGAGACGATAAAGATGATGTCATCAACTGGAATTAATCAATGCATTATTACCGCCGCTTAAGAATGAATAACTGACGCAACAGCGTTCAGCGGAGAGCCTGGACAGGGTCTTATCAACATTATTGTTGACCCAGTCAACATGTGTCCAGGAGGTTTTGTCCGTATAGAAAGATTTTTTGCACGTCAACTTTTCAAAGGCTCTGATTTCTTATGATTGCCGTGACGGTGCAAGACTTGGAAATTAGACTACGGATGTTTTCAGTTTAGTCAAAATTTGAGAAAAAAAAATATTTGGGGAAAGTGAGTTCTCAAATATATTTTTTATTTTGTATATATTTGATTTGTGGTCGAAAATAAAGAAAAAATACTAAAACATTCTTTAATTTAAGTAAATTTTCTTTCTATTTTTTATTTAATTTCCATCTTCAAATTTTCTTAAACAAAAGCAAAGAATTTTATCTCATTTTCTCTCACATTTTTCTTTCTCACAAATTTTTTATACACCAAACATAGCAAGTCTTGTCCTTAAATTTTTCAATAATCCATGATTTATGTCATTTAACTTGATTCACATGCGTCAAAAGATTTATTTGACATACTACCGTTTTTCATATTTTTATATTTTTTTTATTTACTGTTTTTTTATTTTCAAATCTACAATCACAATTTGTTTAAGGAAATTACAATTTTAAATCGGCGATTTATAAAAAATAAAAGTACGGTTTGAAATTAGTGTTTTCTATTGTAAAATTGCAATTTGGTAACACAGTTTTGGTGTCTTCTAAACAATATGTCAATAAAAATCGCACTTTCAAACTGATGATTATATAGAAAGTAAAACTGGGATTTGAAACTGTGATTTTCGCGGTTTACGACTGCAGTTTTTTTTCAAGTAAGGTATATTCAAAAATAAAAAGAATAATGAGTTCAAAAGGATAATAAAACTTGGAAGGGCGGTAATTGATATTTTTACAAACTGCATCATGCAGACGAAGCGTTTTGATGTCAAAAGTCCATGAATTTATTTTCATATTGAAATCAAGCGTTCCGAATCTCACAATAATGTTTCGGATGCCCTTATATTGTGGTGAAGACTAGTTCTGTCTCGGCCACCCTCAGGGAGGGGTGCATGAGTCTGCCGATTTCTGCAGTCCGTCTAGTTTCCTCTGCCCACATTGGTTTAATGATTTTCCCTGCCAATGTCTTCACCTTCTGTGAAGCGTCTGCTGAGCCACTTGCGCCCAAATACGCAACAACAACGGATCGGTCAACGCAGCGATCTGGTTGGAGTGTTTGAGCTGCCCTTGTTCTCCACATGCCTTTGCTTGCCCAGCCGCCCAGCACCCCGCCTCAGTTTCATCACCCAGCGCCATCTCCAGTCCAGGTCGCCTGCTAGCTCTGCGGTTCACATCCAGCAGGCCGCCCAGCAGACTCGCCCAGGGCATCCTGCGCCCAGCAGTTCTCGCCCACTTCGCGCCCCTTAGCAGCTCGCGCACACACCCTTCAACTCTGTTGGTGCATATAAAGGATGATATCCACATTGTCCATTGAGCTCAAACACAAACTTATAAATATAGTTCAACTCTCCCAATGATTATCAATTAATTTTGAGCGTAAAATCAACTAACTAACAAACTCGTTTTGCGGGTCTTTATCAGTTCGTCCAGGCTTTTTGCGCCCATCGCATGACAGTAACTTATAGGCCTGTGCCACTTCTTTTAGGTCATTAAATTTTTAAGGCTTCTCGAGCCTTTTTGTAGGCCTTATGCCAAGGCTCCTCAAGCTGTTTTGTAGGTCTTATGCCGCCCGCGTAAGGCCAATTTGATTTAATAAATTGCATTTTTTATTTTAGAAAAAAAGACGAGCTCTCATCTGCAGGTGGAAGAGCAGCCGGAAGCTCCAGCAGCAAAGCGAGAGACTTGCCATGCAGGTACTTGTTGTTAGATCTGAGTATACATTAGATTTAGGAAAACATCATATCGTTAACTTAGCCTAATAACATCAACACTTAACTGAGTGCGGAATCAGAAATTGACCGGTGTTGGATGAGGAAGACATTATCTGCTTCGTTTCTTCAGGTTGTTGCAGATGACGAGGATGTGGTCTTGACACAGTTTCTTAGATAGCGACGGTCTTTCAATTGCTTCAGCACCACCTGATGATCGGAATTGGAATTGACGTTTCTTTTTCTTTCTTCAGAAAGTAACGTCTGTTGTTTTCTGATTGCAGGTGCTGAGCAATCGGGGACCGAAATCCTATTTGTTGGAGAAAACTCCCACCGATCGTGGGCTTAAGTGACGGGCCTGTTACGGGCCCGAGATTAACCTAACATTCTCCCACTTAATCGAATGGCTAATCAACATAAGTCCACACTCAACAGATTAGTATACCAAGATAATGAGTTACAACAGCTAGTGTGATACCACTGAACTCCATTACCTATAGTACACTAGTCCATCTTGTTAGGATAATCATTTGTTCTTATTGGGAGTTGGTTCATACTTATGGTCCTCTTATTCAGAATCACATCACAAGTTATCTTTTAAACCCATGCCGACAACATGCTCTTGAAAGAGACTGAGTGGTAAGCTTTTAGTGAGTGGATCCGCTAACATTAACTTAGTACTTACTCCCTCTGTCCTCTAATACATGTCGTTTAAGGTAGATTTGAGTAGATTAAGATGAAATTAATGTTAGCGGTTGAACAAATTTAATGAGTGGGTGGTTGGTGTTTTTTAAAAAAAAATTCGTGCAAAAAGTAAAATTGGTAGATTATTACTGGTGATGAATGATTTTGTTATTGATTATGATAAAGAAGTGATTAATGTTTGACATTTTAAGGTAGTTGCTGATATTAAATACGCATTGAAAATTGTTAAGTGACAAGTAAAAGTGAACAAAAAAATCGGTTAAGTGACATGTAAAAGAGGACAGAGGGAGTATGTGCTTAACCATAGTAGTCTGATCCTGAATTCTATCTTTTACAACATGATATTTAATGTCAATGTGCTTTGAGGCACCACTTGACTTGTTATTGTTCGAAAAGAATAATGCGGCTTCATTATCGCAATATAACTTAAGTGGTCTATAAATGCTGCCGACCACCTTCAAGCCCGGAATAAAATTTTTAAGCCATACAACTTGTCTCGTGGCTTCAAAACATGCCACAAACTCAGCTTGCATCGTTGATGATGCCGTAAGCTCTTGTTTAGAGCTTTTCCATGAAATAACTCCTCCTGCGAGGGTGAAGATGTATCCTGATGTCGACTTCTTAGTATCAACACACCCCGCAAGATCAACATCTGAATAACCTATAACCTCAAGGTTATCAATTCTCTTATATGTAAGCATGTAATCCTTAGTGCCTTGCAAATAACGCAAGACTTTCTTAACAGCTTTCCAGTGATCAAGTCCTGGATTTGACTAAAATCTGTCAAGCATCCCACTTACAAAAGCTAAGTCTGGACGTGTACAGACTTGAGCATACATAATGCTTCCGACAGCTGAAGCGTAAGGAATCATCTTCATCTGATCAGTTTCTAATTGATTCCTTGGACATTGGAATAATCCAAACTTATCGCCTTTGACTATAGGAGCAGCCGTGGTGGAATAGTTATTCATGTTGTATCATTTAAGTACTTTGTCAATGTATGACTTTTGAGACAAACCTAATACTCCTTTGGATCTATCTCGATAAATTTCAATGCCTAGAGCATAAGAGGCATCACCAAGGTCCTTCATATCAAAATGAGTGGATAAGAATCTCTTTGTCTCATGCAACATGTTCTTATCGTTGCTAGCTAATAGGATATCATCGACATAAAGTACTAATATGATGAATTTTTCTCCTCTAAATTTAACATATATACAATTATCCACCTTATTTTCTATAAAATCAAATTTCTTTATTGTTTCATCAAACTTAAGATACCACTGTCTGGACGCTTGCTTCAGTCCATAAGTTGACTTCTTAAGCCGACATCCCATGTGTTCCTTTCCTTTAATGACAAAACCTTCCGGTTGAGCCATATACACATTTTCACGTAAATAACCATTAAGGAATGTGCTTTTAACGTCCATTTGGTGCAGCTCCAAATCATATTGAGCCATTAGCGCCATAACTATTCTTAGTGAATCTTTCTTGGAGACGGAAGAGAAAGGGTCAACATAATCAATCCATTCTCTTTGCGTAAAGCCTTTCGCTACAAGCCTAGCCTTGAATCTTTCAACATTCCCTTTAGAGTCATATTTAGTTTTGTAGATCCATTTACAACCTACTGTTTTGATTCCGTTGGGATTTTTTACTAAATCCCAGACATCATTAAAGCTCATAGACTTCATTTCATCCTCCATGGTTTCAAGCCACTTTGATGAATCCTTAGACATCATGGCACTCTTAAATGAAGTGGGATCATCTACTTTTCCTATGTAATGCACATCTTCATTCATATACACAACATAATCATTAGAGATGGCAGACCTTCTTCCTCGTTGTGATCTTCGTAAAGGTTCATTAGTTATCACAAGAGATTCATGAAGCATCATAGGAGACTGGTTTGTCTGTGTCTCATCGTTAGGCATAACATGAATAGTTTCTGAGCTTTCAGTTGGAGAGTTTTCTCCAGGATTTAGAACTGGAGGTGCAATTATTTGAGTAGGAGGTATAATTGTCTCTTGGATTATCGGTAATGGGACATAAATCCGAACTTTCTCAAGATCAATTTTCCTACTTTCTGACTCCCACTGATTTCATCATTTTTAAAAATACCGCATGGCGTGTTTCCACAAATTTAGTAATGCGGTTAGGACAGTAAAATCGATACCCATTTGACCTATCAGGATAGCCAATAAAATGATAACTTACAGTCTTAGGGTCGAATTTTCCGATTTGTGAATTAAATAGTTTAGCTTCAGCAGGAGAGCCCCAAACTCGTAAGTACCTTAAATTAGGTTTTTTCCCAGTCCATAATCATAAGGTGTCTTAGGAACTGATTTACTGGGAACCCGATTAAGTATGTGAGCTGTTGTTTTTAAAGCTTCCATCCAAAAATTTACCGGCAAATTGGAGTAGCTTAATATACTTCGTACCATGTCCATTAGTGTACGATTTCGTCTTTCAGCTACCCCAGTTTGTTGAGATTCACCGGGCATGGAATATTGAGCTGCTATCCCATTTTCTTGAAGATATTTTGCGAACAGGTCAGGAATTAGTCTGTATGGAGCATGCCTCCCATAATATTCTCCACCTCGATCTGATCGCACGACCTTGATCGTAGAATTATGCTGACTTTCTACTTCAGCCTTAAATATCTTAAATTTATCAAGCGATTCAGATCGGTCACGAATTGGAAAAATATATCCATAATGGAAGAAATCATGAGTAAACGTAATAAAAGAGTCATATCCATCTATCGATGTTACGGGAAATGGTCCACAAATATCAGTGTGGATTAATTCTAAAGGACCCGTACTTCGTGTGGCTCTTCTCTTAATTTGTTTAACATATTTTCCCTTTATGCCGTCAATCCAAGAACGTGAATCAGAGAAATCAAGGGGTTGAAGTATCTCTTCTCTAATGAGATGTTCTATTCTCCCCTTCAAAATGTGACCTAAATGACAGTGCCATAATTTCGATGAAGTCTCATTATATTCATCACGCTTGCGCATATTTGAAACATCATCAGATACATTCAATAATAAAGGAGATTCATTAAGTGAAAGCATATAAAGTTTGTCATGTCTAGGAGCATGACCAACAATATTGTTATCAAAATAAATAACACACTTCCAAAACGTACAAATAAAACCATTATTATCTAAAAGAAACAGAAATTAAGTTTCTTCTCATGCTAGGAACATAAACTACATCCTGAAGATGAAGGATGAAACCATTCTCCAAAACTAATGGGAGTGATCCAATAGCTTCGACTTCAGCTTCTTTACCGATCGCCACTCTCAGACTTCTCTTCTCTTTTATTAGTGTCCGCCGGTATGGAATCCCTGTAATGAATTGGTAACGTGCACAGTGACACTTGAGTCAATCCACCAAGAATTCACAGAATAATCAGCATAAAGAGATTCATCAATGAAGGAAATTTCATAATTACCTTTCTTAGCGAGCCAATTCTTAAAGCCCGCACAATCCTTCTGAATGTGTCCCTCTTGCTTACAGAAGCGGCAAACTAATGATGGAGCAGCTGCCTTAGCCTTCTTATGCCCTGAAGGGCTAGACTCCACCTTAGGAGAGAAATCAAGCTTCCTTTTGGCTTTGTTGTCAGCCTGATGTTTCTTTTTGCCAATGCCAACATGATGCACTTGGTCTTTCTTATCTTATGAAATTCTTTCTTCCTCTTGGACACAATATCTAAACAATTCCGTCATAGTCCACTTATCTTTTGGAGTGTTGTAATTTATCTTAAAGGCGTTATACTCCTGAGGGAGTGAAGTCATGATAAAGTGAACTAGGAATCCATCAGAAATTGTCATGTTCATAGTTTTCAGCTTAACGGCCATGTCAGACATCCTCATAATGTGCTATCTTATACTTCCGGAGCCATCATATTTAGTGCTCAACATTTTCATCATGAGGGTGCTGGCATAAACTTTTGAGGAACCTTTAAATTGTTTCTCAACTTTAGCAAGATAGTCACTGGCGTTTGTTGAGTTGGGAATCGCTCCCCTGATAGCATCACTTATGGTGGTTTTCATCACCATAAGACATAAGCGGTTAGACTGCTCCCATCTTTGAGAATTGACATCAAAGATAGCCTTCTTCTCAACCTAATTCTCCTCATTAACATTAGGAGGAGTGGGGAGCAATCTCATGTAAGGCATAATCAAAATCAAGAACACCCATAACCATCTCAATTCTTTCTTTCCAAGTGGAAAAGTTAGTGTCGTTAAGCTGATCAATGCCAGCAATGTGGCTAGCAATGTTTGAAGCATGAAGAACTGAATTAGAAAAGAAACATCATTAGTAAATACAAGGAAGCAATAATGCCAATCATGAAATTAATCCTACGTTGGTCTGATTAATCACACGGTAATGGTAGTTCTAGTCCAAACCACCGTGGGGCAGAATTGAAAAAGAACTTTTAAATAATTAATTAGCTAGGGAATATTAATAATAACACTACATGATTATAATCAACGTTGGTCAAAAAATAATCATGCAACAATAAAATTAATTACATAAATCCCAATATCAAAAGTTGAATCTCTAAATAAAATATCTCGTTGGTTCTGTTTTAATCAGAGATTATTAACATTAAAAACAATAATAATAATATATATTTTTTACAGTTGAGTATAAGTTGCATACTCAGGTAAGCATAAAATATAATTTTCAACAGTAAACATAATTCATATAATTTTATAATAAAATAAAATTAAAATGCAACAAAATATTACTGCAGGAAAATTTAAGAACAACATCAGGGCCCTACAAATTTTTTTTAGGGTTCTAATTTACTATCGTCATCGGCAGGCATACAACCACAGCCAGAATCGAACAAAACATAAAATTATCAAACGAAACATACAACAGATCCAAATCTGAATGAAACGAAACTTGAAATAGATCCATATCTGAAACTTAACATCTCTAACCGATCATCTTAGGATTCATGTTTAGACTAAGCAGGCTACTGATACCAAATGTTAGATCTGAGTACATTAGATTTAGGAAAACATCATATCGTTAACTTAGTCTAACAACATCAACACTTGAATGAGTGTGGAATCAGAAACTGACTGATGTTGGATGAGGAAGACATTGTCTGCTTCGTTTCTTCAGGTTGTTGCAGATGACGAGGATGTGATCTTGACACAACTTCTTAGATGGCAACGGCCTTCCAATTGCTTCAGCACCACATGATTATCAGAATTGGAATTGACGTTTCTTTTTCTTTCTTCAGAAAGTAACATCTTTTGTTTTCTGACTGCAGGTGCTGAGCAACCGGGACTGAAACCCTATTTGTTGGAAAAAACTCACGATTGTGGACTTAAGTGACGGATCTGTTACGGATCTTAGATTAACCCAACACTTGTCATTAAGTTTGTATGCGTTGGAGTCGGCTCAACAGCTTGATTAATATCGTCGCCATGGCTGGAAGGTAAAAAACGACAAAGGAGTTCAACGAGAGGATTTGTTCGGAAAGGGTAAAAAAGAAGAAGAATATTCAAATGCAATACCACATCTCTTGTCTAAAGAAAAGGGACAGTCGAGGACGTGACGACATTTGTATCCTTCTTTGATTTTTGTCGAATCTATTTAAGAAAAATTAAAATGGTTAATTTAATGTAAATGGCGAATTAGAGCACGGTGCACAAAGACAATGTTGCTCTAATACAAACATTCTACAATCAGTCTATCGTCTCCAACAAGTTCCTAACAGTTCATTTCTCGAAGCTAGGGAGTGACTCTGCCGTGGATGGACAAGTTGATGTCAGGGGAAGGTCCGAAATTCCATATGCTGTGAGTCGGTTGCTGCGCCATCTGTTGTTGATTGGAGTTGTGATCATCTTCTTCATGGCTTTGCTCGAGCGAAGGCGATGACTGGCTATGGAACGCTTCCTCCGCTGGCATGGCTTGCGATATCGGCTTGGCTGCCATGACTGGATCCAAAATATTCATTGGAGCCGGTGAAACCTTTCGAACATACTTCCGTTTCTGGGGCTTGTAGCCTCCAGGAGTGAAACTTCCCACCACAAGCTGCACATGCACGTAGAAGCCGCTAAATCATTTAGAAAAACAACCTTGTATAACTTGTAAACCTGTGCGTGCAATCAGCAAGAGTATAATTACCTGAGTGGGGCTTGCGGCGGTCATTGACCCGGCAACGCCGCCCCCAACGACACGCCCGTCAGGACCAGCTAAGGACACACTCAGGGCACCCACCCACCCTTTTCCTCCCCCACTGCCAGTGTTGCTCGCCACAGTGTATGAACCAGTTAAAGACAGTATCTCAAAGCGACCCTGCAGAACAAAAAAGGAAACCGACTCGAGTTTTCATTCCACACTGAGCATATACAATAAAAATCGATAAGGAGGCGCAGCATGCCTCGTAAGTCAAGATGCCGCCTGCAGAGGTAGGCTGGCGTATGGTGACGTTGGAGACTACACCAATGGCGGAGAGGACACAGATTCCTTTATGTCCCTGCTGACCAAGTAGCAAAATCTTTCCTGCAACATCCTGGGCTTTCCAACAACATACAGAGACATATATAAATGGTTGTCAACCGGAATAGATACTAAGACCAAAATCCTAGTAGTGTGAGCAACATATACCTCTCCTCGGCTCACAGTGACAACATGAGGCGTAAAATCTCCCACAGCTGTACGAGCAAAAATTTCACCTGTTCATCCATCCCCGTGAGCATAGAAGCCACTTGATAATAATACAATTACTCCAATAAGAAGTGTAAGATTTCAAACTAATCCGTTAATAAATTTTAATTACTAATTTATTAACTAAATAAAAGATTTTTTATAAAAATAACAATATAGAGGCACTAATTAATATTATATTCAATTAAACTTATATATGGTCTAAAACATTGTTAAATAATTCGATTTAGTTCGGTTTGGTTTAAAAAATCAAACCAAATTATTAGTCATCGGTTATCAAAAATTAAAACTGTAACCGAATTACTAACACTCAGAACAAAGCCAAACCTATCGATTCAGTCTGATTTAGTTTGGTTGGATTCACCAATTATCAATTATCGTTTTTTATTTACACTTTCACTTTAGATTGAACCATCTTTCCTGGATTATTATATTTTTATCTCTTTTGGTTCACATGTTAATTTATGGGTTCAATAACACACGCATTGAAAAAAACGAGACAATAAATATTTCAAACTCAGCTGTCCAATATTTATACAAGCAGTAGGTATTATATTTTATTTAAAATATTTTAATAAATGACAAATGCAGATAGAAACAATGGAAACAATTTCAAGCCCTTATTAAATGCAGTACAGATACAAATTTTGTACAATTACAGCTCGACACAAAGTGGAACAGTTAACCAACACTGTCATGAAACTTTAATTATTAGAATAAACATTAATAAAGTCAAAATAATAATTATATCATCTTCTTTTTTTTCAAAATTTGAATTTGTGGATGCAGTAATTACTTTCCACCACCGGCACCATTTCATTGACTCCACTTTCCAAGCAAGGCATATTTTCCCATCTACTCAAACCCTCTAGAGTAACAATTTTGAATAAACAAAATTCAGTCAACGGTCAAATCACAGAAATCGAAGTGCCTAATAATTAATTAAAGACAGTGAGTTGACCAGTGAGTCAGAAAACGAGTCGAACTCACCGAAACCATAAGGAGAAGGAGACCTCGCCTTCTGAGAGCCCAACGAGTCAGGACCCCCGAACGAGGCCGGCGGAGAGATACCAAAGCCAGGCGGTGGAAGCATCGGCGTCGAGTGAGGAGGAGGAGGAGGAGACACGCCGAGTGGGGAGGCGTAAGAGGCCCTCAGGTTCCCATCAGCGTCGTATTTTCTGGGCCGACCTCGTTTCTTCTTCTGACCGCTGTCACTGTCCAGGACCGCCCCATTGGCTGACTGGGAGAGTAAAGTAAAGCCAGTGAAGCTGCTGCTGCTGCTGTTGTTGTTGTCGTTAACGGGTGTGGATAGGAGATGCGGGTTGGGGTTGGCGGGGCGGGTATGGATGAGAGGAGGGTGAAGGTGGGGTTGGAGTTGTAGTGGGTGGGGATGGGAATCGGAGTCGGAGAGTGGGCTCAGCATGTCTTCCTTGCTACTGTTGGTCTCCACAGCTTCCATATATAAATACTCGTATGGGTATTAATGCGCGGGAGAGGAGTTGCAGAAATCAAAACAAGAAGAAGAAGGAGATGAAGAAGACAGGATGGAGATGGGTGTGTGTCTCTCTCTCTGTTGTGTTTTTCTCAGATGTTGATGGTTCGAAAAGTTGAATGCGAAGTGAAGAAGTACTTATGAAGGTGAGTGGGTGAGTGATTCATGTGGGTGTGTAAATGTGAGGAGTGTAGTTGAAGTGCTTGATATTATTAAGGAGTACTCCTCTGTCCTTTTTTACATGTCATTTAATCGATTTTTTTGTTCATTTTTATTTGTCACTTAACAATTTTCAATACATATTTAATGTCAACAACTATCTTAAAATTTCAAACATTAATCACTTCATTATCATATTCAATAAAAAATACATTCTTCACCAGTAATCATCTACCAATTTTACTTTTTGCATGAATTTTTTTATAAAAACACTAACCACTCATTCATTAAATTTGTTCAACCGCTAGCATTAACTATACCTTAATCTACTCAAATTAACCTTAAACGATATATAATAAAGGACGGAGAGAGTACTCTACGGTATTGTTTAGTTTAGGGTTCACATCTTGTTTAAGTAATGTAGTGTATTTATTAATGGTGAGGAGAGTTGGAGTGTAGATACAACTATCTTTTTAAACTTTTAATGATTTTCCCAGATACCAATGTTTTTGTTTGTAGCTATGTGAGCATTTACTATTATAGTTTATTATTCCCAAAATTTCTTTATTATTATTATTATTTCTTGAAAAACACGATTTCAACTATCTAAATTTAGTGAAAAAAAATCAAATTTCAGTTAAACTATAGTTATCAGAATCGGACCAGAGATCTAACTGATTAGACCCTAATTTTTGGTTTTTTAATTGAACAGATGGTTCAAATTGATTAGATCATCGGTTCAATTACATATAATATTCAAAATATATAAAGTCTAAGGTTCTAATTGTAAAAAAAGAACAATTTACTTAGATATCGCTTGTTTGAGTTAAAGGTATACCCTAATATGCATAGTGCTCGAGTTCGAGCCCAATAGCTCTAGTTTTGCAAAATAATATTTTATATATAATTAAGAATTGATTTCATTTTAATTAAATTTTTAATTATAATAAAACGGTTCAACTGGACTGGTCTGGTTCAATGATATTGCAATTTATCAGTCAGTTTATCCGATTTTATTCTGTTCATAGTGCAATAATATTTATAAATCGGACTAATGTCTGGTATGGCTCCCAATCTAATCGATCGAACCGACCAATTTGGTCCAAATTTAATAATTATGAGTTAAACCCTTAGCACTATGAACCCAGAACTAACGTCGTTAACTATTTCCTCCGCGAATTTCCCCCACTGTCGCCTCCTCAATCCTTGATAGTGCTTGTTGTCGTTCCCAGTTGTTTTTTCCAGCTTTGAAACCACCACCGTAGACAACATTGCTTGCGGTCGAGTTAGATCGAGCCATTTTGTCTTAAGCCTGACGTGGAACAATGGTTTACAACTCGATTTTAACAGCCATATTTAGAGCTTCTTCGATGTTTCAACTGGGTAGATTACTTCCGCCTCGAGCGCAAAATTAAACTCATTTATTTCAAGATGCGCATATAAGATATGCTTGAAGGCCACTATTGTCGTCTTATATGTCAATATTTGACGACATTTATTAAAAATAAGAGTCGTCTCATGTTAATGTGAACTTTCTACGACGTTTGATATCTATACGCGCTGTGTTAAGTTTATAAAAACTACACAGTATCATTTTTTAAATTTTAAATGGCTCTTAATAGCGATAAACAACGACTAAAATTAAATAATGTTATATGCAAACACCGTTATAAATATAAACTATAATAATAACAATTCTATTTCAATTGCAACAGTCATGTCTCTCTACCTCTGCACCAATTCAAAGAATATGTGAAATTGAAGTCGGAGATTGGTTTGTGGGGGAAGATTGGTGTGGTCAGGGGTAGTGAAGTATTATAGATGAAGAATAAGCAGAATCATAGGTCTAGCCAGGGAATTGGGTAGGTTTGAATTGAATGAGAAGAAGAGTTAAAGATAAATGAAATGACGCCTTGCTCATAAATTAAATAAATCAATATTTATTAGTTTTAGGATATAAATGTAATTGTTGATGGGAAAATGAGATATGAGATGTTATTCTAAATAAATTAAATAAGGGATCGAATAAAAATACATATATTTTTTTTAATTTAAAGTTTTAAAATTTTCATATTTTTAGGGTTTTATGATTTTAGAGATTTTAGGGTTTATAGACACTTGAATTTATGTATTTTAGATTTTAGGGTTTAGAATTTTCTTTTTTATAATTTAAAGGTTTTAGGATATTTAGAATTATGTCTTAAACGTCCTAAAACATTAAAACGAAAAAAAAAAGTAAAATATTTTTATTTTGACAATCGCTCATATAACTTATATTAGGTGTCACCATATATCCACTAACTCTATTATTAATTTGTAAATTAGTACAAAAATCACTTTCACAATAAATTAACATGGTGTAGAGCCCAACTGAGTAGGCCTTTTCCTATCTAATTTTGTTTTCTATTATATCGTAGTTTGTAGTTAGTTTTGTAAACTGTACAAGTTTTCCATTTATTTTCTAATTTATCCTAAATTTTTAAAATTATGGTTGCCAGCCGTGATT
>NQLW01000059.1:1280343-1302555 GCA_002312845.1 Kalanchoe fedtschenkoi
ACCAAATAAACATCATTCGTAATTCCTCAAAACATATAATTTCATAGTCTGCAAATCTCAAATCCAACAAGACAATATTAGGATGTAATTGATGTATGAGTAAACGTCGACATATAAATTAAAACTGCTGATTGTATTTGAGTGCAAAACTTCGTAATTTTGTGGACTCCGGTAATCTCCGCCTGTCCACGCGACCATCTGCGGATTCGATTGCTCACCGGAGGAAGAAAACAAGCGGAAGGAGTTGAACAAATAACCGCAAATGCTTCGACAAAATGAAGAAACAAGAATTATGTCTTGCCCTTTCGATATAACAAAAAGAGAATGTTTCGGAATATGCGAAACAAAATTAGTTATACAAATTTTACTTAATCTGTGCTCTCAGCAAGTTTGGTGGATATTTACTCATAAAATCTATTCAAAATACTCCAATAAAATTTAGATTCAAGATTTTTTGATTGGACTTATTTTCCGAACACCCTATCTCATTTTATTTCAATTTACAGATTTTTTTTAAAACTTCATTTTCTACAAGATTTTATATTCATTCTATCATACCATTCATTTTAATTTCAAATCTACCATATTTGAAGAAAATTACAGTTTCAAATCGGTGATTTTATAAAAAAAAATAAAACTGCAATTTTTTTAAGAAAAATCACAGTTTACAATTGCGGTTTTGTGTATTCTAAACCGATGTTTTTATAGAAATAAAATCGCGGTTCATAACTGCGGTTTTATTCAAATAGGGTAGATTTGAAAATAAAAAAAAGGAAAGAGCAGAATTAATATTGAAACTTGTAGAAAGGATAGTTTTCCAAAAAAAAAATCCATTTTACTGTCTCTCATGTTGTGCCCAATTTTCAAAATAAAATTGTGGTTTTGGAAAAGAAAATCACCTTTGTAAAAGTGCAATTTAATAAACTGATAAAATTGCACTCCACAAACGTGATTGTTTCTTTAAAATCGAAATTATGAATCGTGATTTTTAGAAAAATTGAAATTGGAAATCACGATTTTATCATTACGTTCAAATTATTGTTTATAACTGCAATTTTTTTAGGTAAAACCGTATTCTTGAATATCGGTTTTAAATAAAATAAAAATAAAAATCAAGAAGTGATAAAACTCGCATAACCTTCCTATTCTTAATTAAACACTCACTTTAATCCTGAGCGTCACTGAGATTTTGCTCCTTAATTTGGGCAATTTAATTAAATAATCGAAAACTAAAATGAGGTTATTCAAATTAAAATTATTCAGATAGAATTGTTTTTCATCGAAATTTCCAAAAAAAATAAAAAAAAATCAACAGCCACGTTCCTTTTGGATAACGCGAGGATCGACGCAAAACCAATATTATTCTCTTCGAATTATGCTTGAACCTGACATCGGCCCGACCAATCCGATCGAGTCAATCCCGACCGTTGATTTGTCACCTTCAAGCTCGCTCTATATATACCGCTCAACGCTCTGCTTATCTCTCTATCAATTTTGCGACGAGGGAGACGACTATCGGCCTTCCAGCCACTGGCCCGACCGGTAAGCTTCCCGGGCTGGTTCGCTGTTGTCTGAATTTCTGCTGCCTTTTCTATATTCAATTGGAATCGGAAATGTGATTTTCGGGAGGCGAGAAAGTGCCTTATCATTGTAGTTGTTGATGGCTTCTGCAGTGATAGCAGTAAAGAAAGCTCGCTGAGAGGAAATAGAATCCATGAGCTGTTGATCATAATCATCAAAGTTCGGTGTAGTTAGAGTTGGAGGAAACTCTGTCTAGTTTTGTGGCTCAATTCCGCTGCGTTAATCCGTAATCCGTTTTGTCTTTTTCTTTTTTTGCATGAAAATTATAAACAGTGTTTGTTGTTGGATCAGATTAATTTGTGCTAGTTTGGCCAAGTTAGGTTTTGTTGGATGTCAGCCATGGGATTTGGCGGAAAATTTAGTTAGATTTGGTTTGGTCTGTGAGGCTTTTCATCACCATCATGTTTAACTAAAGTTATGATATTTACAGGTGTTGATTGTAGTCTTTGAGTGGTATTTGGTTGTGTTTTTTATGGGGGCTGAGGCGCCGCAAGAGTCATCATGGTTAGGTAGCTGGCGGATGGCTTCGTGCAAGGGTCCTATGATGGAGCCTGTAAAGTCTACGGCAGTTGTTGGGCCATTGACGCATGATATTATGAGTCTGATGTCCAAGTTGATTGTGTTATGGAATAGTCTGAGTGATATGGAGATAGCGAGGTTGAGGGAAGTTGTGCTGAATTCGGCTGGGGTTAGGAAGCTGGTGTCTGATGAGGATGACTTGCTTGGGGAACTTATATTAAATGAGATGATTGAAAATTGGGTGCACGTGGCTAAGTATGTGAGCAGGCTAGGAGAGCAGTGCAAAGATCCTGTTGCTATTCAGTTTGAGTCGTTTTTGAAAGATCCGGATGAGAATGATTTGGCCTGTTATGAGTGGGAGTACAAGTCGAGGAAAATGGAAAGGAAGGTTAAGAAAATAGAGAGGCTGATTGGCATGAGCATGCAGTTAAATCAGGAGCTGGAAGTGTTAGCGGAGATGGAGCAAATTTCAAGGAGAATGCACGTAAAGGGTGTCAAGAGGGTGAAGTTGCTGGAATTTCAGCAAAAACTTATGTGGCAGAGCCAGATGGTGAAAGATATTCGTGACAAGTCGCTTTGGAACAGGACATACGACTATACTTTTCGACTCATGGCAAGATCTCTTTTTACGATACTCAATAGGCTCAAGGAAACCTTTGGTGCGACTGGAAGTGAATCTTTAGTGACAAAACTTACCGGACCATTGAATTCTGTCCTAACTCCACAACGCTGTCAATCCTTTCCTTCTGTTGTGCATTCAGTAGTGTGTCCAAATGAGAATGATACTTGCATAACCGACTCGGAGCCCATTAAGAGGTCAATTTTGATATCATTTCCAGAAAAAGGCGAGGTTAAAAAGAAGATTGCGAAAGCTCATAACCTGTCAACCTCCAGCTTTTCAGGAAAGAATTTTGCGGTCAAAAGTAAAAGTCAGGTACATGCCGGACCCTTCAAAGTATGCATGTTCAGTGACTTTGCTTCTCCATCTCCTCTGACATGCAAACCAACACTAGGTGGCTCTATGAGATTGAATAGCTTTCGTTCCAAGAAAATTGACACGAGCACAATTGTCAGCAAACCTTCTATGCCGTGTAAATCCCAAATTCATTCCAAAATACGTCAATACAACACACGACGGAATTTGCCATCACATCCTCAAAATACACTTGGTGACGCTGGTTTAGCTTTGCATTACGCAAATGTCATCATATTGATAGAAAAGCTTGCTTCTGCGCCTCACTTAATCGGTCAAGACGCCAGAGATGACCTATACAAAAAGCTGCCCACAACAGTGAAATCTGATTTGAGATCTAAACTGAAGCCCTGTACCAAGGCACTGGCTTCATGCAGTTATGACATTCAACTTGCAAAACAGTGGAAATCTGCTGTTGCACAAATTCTGGAATGGCTAGCACCTCTTGCTCACGACACAATTAGGTGGCAATCTGAGCGGAACTTTGAAAAGCAGCAGTCTTCATCGAGGACAAATGCACTTCTAGTGCAGACACTGCACTACGCAAACCAAAGGAAAACTGAAGCTGCAATTACTGAACTTCTCCTAGGTCTGAACTTCCTCTGCAGATTTGGAGCACTGGTCGAATCCAAGAAAAAGCTGATTCCTGATGAATACATGCTTCAAACTGAAATCGTTGTTTTGTAGTCACTTGGTCCATATCAATAGTCAGATGAAATCATCACGAGGCCCTTGATATCGCTATCTTTCCATGGAAGGCCGATGATCTATCTTGGTTAAACAGGGAGGGTCGCTCCTTAGTTGTCAAGGTATTTTCTGTATTTTGAACATATTCTTTATTTCTGTCAGGAAAGTTTCTTGTAAAGCATAAATATGCGTGCATTGTACCATCTGTTGCATTTTTTTGCTGTAGCAAGTTACACAAGTAATATTTTGATGAATATTCTCTTTGCCTCATGATTTATCTGCGATGCTGCGGAGTCTTAAGACTACTTATAATATGTTGAGACTGTTCTTAGAGAAGAATCTGTTACTTACACCATATTTTTTTCCATTGATTTACACACTTGTTTTAAGCTTCTAATTTGAATAATGGAATTTGCATCATTGTGCTCTGTGGAATGGGAAAACAGTACCTTAACTTTTCGCCATTCTATTGTGATGTATACTAAAATTCTACACTAACTACTGTTGGATTCCTTTACTGCTACATCTTATAAAAAGTTTTAAGGTGTGCAAAGTAATTTTTTCGATATAGATATAGGATTATTATCAAGCCTATTACAAAGATTAGGTAATTCTAGCTGGGACAAAGCAAAAGGTGATAATGTCTACCTACCGATTAGAAGTCACCTAAACAATTTGCTTATGGGTTTTCGCTGGCTGTGCGCATGTATAGTATGTATAGATGGGACATGGAAATTATGTGCTCTCCACTTCAGTAGACTAACAAAGAACCTGCAAAATTCAAACAAAAGTCTGCTTGTATTTATCTATTTGAAATGGAGAACAGCTACCTACTCTCTGATTGCATCCAGAACCAGGAGTCTACTAGTGAAATCGTGCTCTGATATGGCCAGGTACATATATAATGCTTTCTACGCGTTGCATTATGATTGCTATACACACTACTTGCTAATGGTGCTGTGGAAATTGTTTCTTTCTCCATATGTAGAATTAGATAATTCGAATGCATTCCCTTTCGGTTACCCTGATATATAATGGCTCTTCACTTTTTTGACTTTGCATAATCACTTATTTGTCTTTTAGTTTTGCGGTCATGGCCATCTCTTTGAGTCTGTGATTACAGGGAGGCATTTCTTCAGTACTTAGTTCAGTGTCTTTATGCAATAGGCACATGTGGGTGAAGGTTAATTTAGTGTCTGAAGACATCTACGTCATGGGTCACACACTGATAGTGGGTTCGTGTATATCAAGATCCCACTTTCAGCACTTCTGTTTCCTATATAAATCATACAGAGTGCAGAAACATGAGTGTGAGTCCTTGGTTAGTGACCGGGTACTATCTTCCCACAAACATATTTGCTTCTCCTGTAAAAGTGCTTTTTTAGTTTACAGCTGTCTGCAGAAGTGTCAGTGCAGAAAGGTTATTATGGATCCCTCAACTTTGGTCCGAGTTTTTATCATAGTAGAAACATTAATTTTAGGCGGGTTCCAACTGGGTTTAGTGAGTGGTTTAAGCATGAACTATTATCTAATGAGTTGCCCGATCCTTGAGCCTATTGTGAAGAACACAGTTAGCCAGGCTCTGCGGTCTGATCCAACTTTGGCTGCTGGCCTTGTCAGAATGCATTTCCATGACTGTTTTATTCAGGTCAGACTTTCTTCCTGACCTTTTTATCTGATTCGTTGATGTTTCTGTTTTCCTTGCTGATATGATGATGCTTCTTTGTGCAGGGTTGCGACGCATCAGTGCTTATAGACTCCACTGAGGACAATGTGGCGGAAAAAGACTCACCAGCAAATCTGAGCTTGAGGGGCTATGAAGTTATTGACAGCATTAAGGAGCAGCTTGAGAGGATGTGCCCTGGTGTTGTCTCTTGTGCTGATATTCTTGCTATGGCTGCAAGGGATGCTGTATTTTTTGTAAGTCTCTCAAAATCAACCTTAAACAATTTTAGTTGGCATCTTCAAAAACTCGATTTGAGCACAGTGAGATTGCTCCTCAACGGATCTGCATGAAACTGATTGGGGGCTGCGGTTTTACAGGCAGGTGGTCCGCTGTATGAGATATCAAAAGGTCGGAAAGATGGAAGGAGATCGAAGATAGAAGACACGATTGGCCTGCCATTTCCCACCTTCAACAGCTCAGAGCTCATCCAAGCGTTTGGCAAGCATGGTTTCAGTGTACAGGATATGGTAGCTTTATCCGGTAAGGAACTGCATACATGCATGACATGGTACATGGAGACTGTCATGTAAATTTCCTGATTCCATCAACCAGTAAGTATTTATAAACTTTGATGTTAGGGGCACACACCTTGGGGGTGGCACGATGCTCATCCTTCAAAAACAGGCTGAGTAAATTCGATTCCACAAACGACGTGGATCCAACTGCAGACTCCAACTTTGTCAGGACAATGTCCAAAACCTGCGAGGCAGGAGACAATGCTGCCCAACCCTTTGATCAAACATGGAACACCTTCGACAACAATTACTTTCAGACATTGCAGCGCAGAAGTGGCCTGCTCACCTCGGATCAGACACTGTTTGCCAGCCCGAGAACAAGAGGCATCGTGAACGCTTACGCTGCTAACACAGCAATGTTCTTCATGGATTTCCAGCGTGCCATGGTGAAAATGGGATTGCTTGATGTAAATGAAGGGCCCAATGGGGAGATTCGGACGAACTGCCGCAGAATTAATTGATCGATCGAACACTCCATGTTCTGTGGATTCCCAAAAGCATCCACTACCAGTTCGTAATTGTAACCAGTGAATGCCAATAAAACAAAGCTACCGTCACCAGAATAATATTGGAGAGCCCATAATAATAGCATAGTAAGAAGTTTTCACATACACAATCCCAGATAAGGGAAGGTCAACCGGAACTTGAATTCCAATCCACAAAAGCTAGATGCTATAAAAATCGAACAAACACAGGCTACAAATATGGAACAACGTCAATCATGTTAATTTGTGTCCTGCCATCAATCGAGAATCTATAACATGATTATCACAAGGGGGCTCTAAGAATGACTGTCGGGACTCTGGACACTGTAACAGACATATGGCACAGAGGCTTAGGTGGTTAACTGATTCTTCCAGCTTGGTCAATGAGCATACCTACTTGTTCTACATATGGCTTTGGAGATGTTTCCAGGCTCCAAAAGATTGAAAATGACAACTGCAGATGGAGCTGAAAGGAAACAAAACCAAAAAAAAAGAGTTAGAGCAACCCCTAGACTATAAATACCACCCATAGATGTATATTGTCATTTATCTTGAAAAATAAAAAATTAATTACATCGTCATCATTCATAAAAAAAAAACTTCTACAAAAATAATAATCCATCACATCCTACATTTAACCCTAAATTTTAAAAACTACATGAAATACTTCTTCTTAATTATCATCACATTTGTTTTACACTAATAATTTTGTTTTAGCTGGACTTCATAGGCCCTTAGCCTGGTGTTTTTTTTCTTTTCACAAGTCTAATTTCACATTCTCGTTCACTTTGATAGTAATCTATAATCATGATATTATTAGACTTATAGTCACTAAATCATCACCTTATTAGTACCACATTTTTGTTCACTTGATCAGCTTTCTCACCGGTCATAAAAAAGCTGGCTCTAGCCTCCATTGACTGGGTGTCCTACATGTTTTAACCTTTTACAATGATAAAAGTCATCAAATTGTTCATGGACAACAAATAGATTGATGTTTCAACTGCAAATCCAAGTTGTGCAAAATACAATTTGGTCCATGATCTGAAAAAATTTCCAATGACTGACACTACTTAAAAAAATAATGAGAATCATTCAAGCTTCAAATCATAAAAATATGGTTCAATTTTTAATTGTTGTCCGAGCTAGGGGTGTCAATGGGTCTGGTCCAGACCCATTTGGAAAGATCAAGACTCATTTCATTTGGGTTCGGATCCAGATCAAGACTCAATAATTTTATAAATATTGGATTCAAACTCAAATCCATTAGATTCAAAATCAATTATTCTAATACTCATCTATCAAATAAAATAAATAAATAAATATTAGTTTATAAAAATAATAAATTACAAAAAATATGTTTATATTTAAATTCATTTTAAAATTAAATTAATTTTTATAAAAATAATTTAAATTTTTTTAAAAAAATTAATAAATGTTTTTAAAATTTATTTTTTTAAAACTTAAGTGGTCCAAGACCCAAATGAGTCCAAATGGATAAACTCTCATGGATCGAAAGATCTAAATAAATAGATCCTAATCTTCTAATACGTATATGAATCTGAATATACCCTTATCAATTGACAATCCATGCCTCCGCACGTTAGAGACCTTAGCACCAAAACAAATCACTGTTCTCAATAGTTTACCAATCAGTGCATCAGAATGCAAAAAGTAGCCTCTAAGGATACTTGTTGAGCCTGGCTTAAACAGCAAACCGAATCTCTAGTATCAGTAGTTTACCTTGTAGAAAAAATTAAGATGAAACAAGTATCCTTCTGGGATACTTGCTAACCCTCTTGAGCAGTTGATTAAAGGAGCTTGTCGCTTAAAAAAAAAGTTAAAAATAAAACGAATCACTATCATCAGTAACATATCTTAAAGTTGTGTTTGGTTGAGGTAAAATTTGGTGGAGAAGAAAAATTTATGGGCAAATTAATAAAATTTAGTGTTTCGTTAAGATGGAAAATAGAGGAAGAAAATTATTTGAAAAATTAGATGGAAAGTGTGATTCTTACTCTTAAGTCTTCACCAATCAATCCGATATTATTCGATCAAGTTCAATATATGTGAAGCAGATGACTCTTCTTATATCAAGTTCAATGTATGACATGAAAGATTGTATGAAAGTGTGATTCCCATTGATAGTTGAGTGCGTGAATTTCTTTTTTAAAAAAGAAAAAATGGTTTGGATCCCACTTTTCATACAAATGTGGTTTCTGAAACTATTTCAACTTATATCCTCAATGTTTTCTATTAGAAAAACACATATGGTGCACCATTTGAAATTTTGAAAGATACATTGTTTGGTCCATTATGTTCAGTTTTCTATTTTATTTTATTTTTATCAATTTTGGTACTGTTTTGATGACGTGCACTTCGATTTCATGGTGGACTGTTCCAACCTGGAATGTTGTATTTAATAAAGTTTGATGCCGCTTTTGTTTTACTAATGCACTCTATAGTTCACAAATTTAAAGAGCGGTGCACATACTCTTGGTGCACCATAAATCAATGGAACCAAAAAAATTATGGGAAAAAATTCAAAAGGGTTCTTGAACTATCACCGTTTATTCAATTGCGGTCAGAAGTATCACGATTTCTAAAAAAGTTACTATGAAAAAAATTGGACTGATTTTTTAAAATATAATTCACCATTACATTCCAAAACTAATATTATTATAAGACATAGATTTGTGTGTGGAAATTACGTCTTTTAGTTATCAAAAGACGTCATTTTCTTTATGTGCGTAAAACGATATAATTTATTTTGATAAATAAATGATATAATTTTCGCACATAAATTTAAGTCTTATAATAATATTAGTTTATGAATATAATGGTAAATTTTATTTTAGAAAAGCAGTCTATTTTTTTTTTCATCGCACCCTTTTGAAAATCGTGGTAATTCTGACCGCAATTGAGTAAACGGTGATAGTTCATAGTCCATTTTGAATTTTATCCCAAAAATTATTCACGATATCAATTGTAAAAAAATTAAACTTTTTCGTAATTTGCACTCATTGTTACACACTGATTCCACTCATAAAAAATGATAGTGCACAAACCGATTTTCACTTATAAAAAATGTGCGCTGTAACTTTGAAATGCTAAGGTTTATACAAACACACAATGAGTATTTGCACCAACAAATATATTAGAAAACTCAGGTGTGCACCATATAAAAATTCATAAATCCAAACATGCACCATTAAAAATACTCTTAAAACCAAACATGAACTTGTGTGCTACAATAATATATAAACTCAAAAAAATCCAAAATATTAGCACCATACACAAATGCTCTATTTTTGTTGTTTGAACTCGGCCACAACACTCTTCACCTACTTTTGGGTCTTATCCTCGCATCCACAAATTATTATTAATAAAGGAAAATTTTCAAAAGGGATCCTGAACTATCATCGCTTACTCAATTGTCATCCGAACTATCACGATTTTCAAAACTGGTGCGATGAAAAAAAAATTGGACTGATTTTGGATGATGCTTAAGATCAATTTGTTTGGAGACTTAAATATAATTGATCTTATTAAATTTATTGAGAATTATTAATGATTGAGTATGAAAAGAAGTTGTTTTTTTTATGTGCGTAAAATGATATTATTTATTTTGATAACCAAATTACGTAATTTTCGTACACAAGTTTAAGTCTTATAATGATAATAGTTTTATAATGTAATGGTAAATTTTAATTTAGAAAATCAGTCCAATTTTTTTTGTCACATTCTTTTTGAAAATCATGATAGTTCGGACTGCAATTAGATAAATAGTGATAGTTCAGAATCCCTTTTAAATTTTATTCCTATTAACAAAATCACAGTCCATAATTTAGAGTTTCTCAATGTTTGCAGGCTCACTCCAGAACAAACAAATGGTCCAAATTAGCAAACTATTAAATTACTAGATAAATTGATCTAATCATTGAACAAAACAATTAAATTTAAATACATAAGAGGGAGACTCACTAGATGCAATACACTTTTCCTCACTTGATTTTGATTGGAAACGACGTGAATCTTTTTTTCTCCGCTCCACCTATCATTATGTCCATCCCTCCATCCATTTTAATAGTAGCGTTAGATTCACTGAGATCTAATTGACATACAACTCCAATATATACATATTATGTTTGGTGTATCAATTATGTTTGAATATCTTATCTCCACATATCATTTCACAATAAGAGATTAGCACACAAATATGCCTGTAACATCTCAAATCAAATAACATAATGAGAGTGAAAAAAAATCATAATATCATAATCAACACTCCAAAACTATGTACCAAAGTTATAATGTCAGAAGAAAAAAATCAACATATGCTACGTACACAGGAAACAATTCAACAAAACTATTAATAGGGACTTACTTTCACACATTTAAATCCTACCAGGCTTCTGGCTTCATCCAAATTCAACCCAGAAATTGAGATTGAAGCGCATCAACACTTGGCGGCTTATTTAACAGCACAAGCTCGAGCTGGGGATCTCATGATTAATGTATAAATTACAGGGACTAGAATAGGAAATGAAAAAATATTTAGCAACACATATAATGGACTCTGTAACAAGCCTCTCTCTCCCATTTTTCAATCGTTTCTTCTCCGATCTGCTAGTTGCCGGAACTCCGACGAATCTGGAAGCTGACTCTTCACAGAGATGAATATAATTGAGATGAAGAAAGAGGAAAGAAAGAGGCGTCTGTATTGAGATAGTGGTGAATGAGGGGTTTTACGGATTTAAAAAAATACAGAGAGTGATTTCATATGTCATGACAGTGAAATTAATGATAAGACACACTTTTATTAACCATCAGATCTAATCAAGATGAAAGATTATAATTATTACACAGTTTAGAATGAAAAGACTATTTACATCCGATCATTCCCATTTAACTATATCAATATTTCTAATCATAATTATAGACACATGAACATTGATACAGCATAAAAATATGATTAATATGACCTCATTTTCTTTGTAATAGGTGTTAATTAATGCTGATAGATATGTAATTCAGCTAATTGAGATGAATTTAAATGTAGAGGTTTAAAATTTATGTACTCTTTCCATTTAATAGTTTAAATAAAGATTTGAAATTGAGTCGTTCTTATTATATACAAATATAAATTTTGGATATAGGAATTTTATATAAATAAAATATAAAAATAAGTCTATACCAAGACAATAATGTCTATCATATTTGGGTATGTTTGCTGTAAAAAGTGTTAGACGGTACTAAATGGTGAAATTAATGACTAGTAGTCTAGATGGAGATTAATTAGATGGATTAGTCAGATGACTAGACTGAGTAATATATAACAATTATTATTTGAGTTACATATTTAAAAAGGAAAGAAAAAAGAGGTGACATCTCATATAATTTAGATAAGGGATAAGATAAAAAATCAAGGTTATGCTACTTTTTCTTTTTTGTTTTATGAGTTATAAGTTCTAATGTTTTAGGGTGTTAGATTTAGAATGTCTAATATATTAGAGTTCTTCAGATTTTGAGAATTTAACAGTTTTTATGAGTTTTTAGGGTTTTTAGGCACATGAAGTTTAAAGTTTTCATATTTTAGGGTTGAGATTTACTCCCTCCGTCCTATATTACATGTCGTTTAAGGTTAATTTGAGTAAATTAAAGTAAAATTAATACTAGCGGTTGAACAAATTTAATGAATGGGTTGTTAATGTTTTTATAAAAAATTAGTGCAAAAAGTAAAATTGGTAGATGATTACTGGTGGGGAATATATTTTTTATTGAATATGATAATGAAATTATTAATGTTTGAAATTTTAAGGTAGTTGTTGACATTAAATACACATTGAAAATTGTTAAGTGACAAGTAAAAGTGGACAAAAAAATTTGGTTAAGTGACATGCAAAAGAGGACAGAGGGAGTATTTTGTAGGATATAAAGGTTCTAGAATATATAAGACTATGTCCTAAACATCCTAAAACACTAAAATGAAAAATAAAATTAGCAAAATAATATTATTATGTTTGATTTTTTACCTAGCTTATATGATGTGTCATCCCATATCCAATAATTTTAATTAAAAATGTATATTTTTAATTACAAAATTTGGAATTATTAATGAGGTTAGTGGATACTTATATAAGTTATATGAGGAATCGTCAAAATAATATTATTTTACTATTTTTTTTATCATTCTAATATTTTGTGATGTTTAAGACATAAATCTAAATGCTTTAAAACCTTTAAATCATAAAAAACAAAACCATAAATCCTAAAATCTGAAAACTCCAAATCAAAGTGTCTAAAAATCCTAAATCCCCATAAAACCATAAAATATATATGAAAATTCTAAAAGCCTAAAGCTAAAACACTATAACATGTTAGAATCCTAAAACCCCCGAAAATTTAAATTAAAAAAAGAACAAATATATGTATTTTAATCCGATCCCTTACTTAACTTATTTAAAATGACAGCCATTTTCCCTTATTAATTGACTAAAATTGACTAGACACTAACTATATTAGCCGAGTATGAACTAAAATCTAAAAGATTTGTTTGCAACTTTGATATAATTTTAATTTATTTTGATTATTTGAATAATAATTTGAGTATGAATTACTGTAAAACAATTCGATTTTTTTATTCTTTTTCCGAAAAGTGATAAAATTTGCTCGGCAGGAATATGACAAAGTATTTCGTACAGGAAACTAATTCTGAGGAAGTTATAATAAATAAATAAAAGTCCACTTTCTTCAAGAACCATTCGCACCGCACAAAGACTTGAATTTTCTCCTCATTTTCAATACTACGGTGCAGAGGCTGAAACCACCAGCTTCTCTTTCGGCATATTCCTTTTCTTTCTCCGATCTCACTCTCTCTCTCTCCACCCCCCGCATCTCGTCGACCGAATCTCCGCCTCACCGCCGACCGATCGGTCGGCCCGCGAATCGATCGATCAGTCGCCTCTTTTCTCTCTTGCGTATCATCTTGCATCGTTTCTCTAGTCGCTACCTAACTTAACCGATCAGCTCAGCAACCATGCACGCCACTCATCTGCTGCTCGAGGAGCCTATCCGGATGGCATCCATTCTCGAGCCCTCCAAGCCTGTGAGTCTTGCGTCCCTCTCTGTTTTTTCACTTTCAGAGATGTTTGTTGCGTCTAGGTATACGATTTTGTTTGCTTGATTCAGTCAATCTGAGCACTGAATTCGGATTTCGAGATTATTCGGTTCCATGTTTGACTGATTGGCTTGCTTTTCTTGACTTTGTCTGACTCTTGTTCTTGCCTAGACTTTCTTTCCTGCAATGACGAAGATTGTGGGGACTCTAGGTCCGAAGTCCCGATCCGTTGAGGTTATTTCTGACTGCCTCAAGGCTGGGATGTCTGGTGAGCTCTTAAACCCCACCCCCTTTAAATTTTCCATTACTAAATTCGCCAATCACTTCCGGCACTTGGTGTGCGGATCACCCTTTTGTTTTTAAAGGAAGGTTGAAACTTCTATTCTATTTGCAGTTGCTAGATTTGACTTTTCATGGGGTGAACCTGAGTACCACCAGGAGACCTTGGAGAACTTGAAGGCGGCTGTCAAGAGTTCTAAGAAGCTTTGTGCAGTAAGCTTCATATATTGTGATGTTTTTCAAGTATTTTGAACAGTGGCTGACTTTCAGAGAAGTGTTATGTTATCCAACTGAATTCTGTTTGAAGTATTGAGAGACAGTTTTTTTTATACTACCTTATGTTTAAGAACCTGCAACTGGCCCTTGTATTCGATTGTTGTTAATCTCCATCACCTCCTGGATTCACAACTTAATCTTCCTTTCTATCCTCTTTTTGTTTAGACTCATTATTTATGTTGTGCATACTGCATTGTTGTTCTGGTTATATTTCATGTCACTTACTGGTTTTTTATGCCCTACTTCCTAGTAAGAGGTTTCTTGTTGCTTATCTCAATGTTACAATTTTAGTACACAATATACCTGACCCGAATTTGCTATTTGCTCAGGTCATGCTCGATACTGTTGGTCCTGAACTGCAGGTCGTCAATAAATTAGAGACACCCATTTCACTTATAATGGATGGTACTGTTGTGCTGACA
Source organism: Kalanchoe fedtschenkoi (assembly GCA_002312845.1). Classification (NCBI taxonomy): domain Eukaryota; kingdom Viridiplantae; phylum Streptophyta; class Magnoliopsida; order Saxifragales; family Crassulaceae; genus Kalanchoe; species Kalanchoe fedtschenkoi. The sequence continues at coordinate 1,294,927 of NQLW01000059.1, forward strand.
CCCTTTAATGGCCAAGAAGCATCTTCTGAGTTATTACCCATAAACTTTGGTGGTCTGGCCAAGGTAGGAGGATCTCAGTATGCCTTTTCTGCTATTTGTATTGTGATATCATTATGTATTCGTTAATTGCACATCTGTGATTCTTATATGGCATCTTAAGTAATAGATTTTATTCCATAAATTTGTTGTTGTTACAGGCTGTGAAAAATGGAGACACCATTTTTGTTGGTCAATATCTCTTTACCGGAAGTGAAACTACGTCTGTGTGGCTGGAGGTATTTCACATTTAGTTGCCCGCTATTAGTTGTTTTTTTTTTGTAGACTTGGGTTCCTACAGCGTTAAAGAATTAAGAAACAAGCAAACACGCTTGCATGTTGATCCATGCAGGTATCCAGTATTGAGGGTGACAATGTAGTCTGTGCAATAAAAAATTCTGCGACATTGGCTGGGTCATTATTCACCATGCATTGCTCCCAAATCCACATTGATCTACCAACCCTGACCGATGCAGATAAAGAGGTATTTTGCTGCAAACCGTGTATAATTTTGTGTTCTTTCATCTGAAGCTGTCTATAAATAATATAGAATGGTCTTCTCTTATGACCTAGCACTGAATGTGACTATTTATGTCAAACTTGTTGTGAGTTGTGAGACCTTACTTTAACATGCTTTTACTAACTATAGCCCTTGAGTCTAAAGCATATCCCATGCAAAACCAGCAATGGTTGCAAAGTCTAACTATTTATGTTTCATATGGACAATTAAGAGTTACAATTTCATTGTCTTAATATCTAAGCAACCCAGTGAATCAGCAAAGATGAATGAGATGCTCTCCAGTTGTTTGCCATTTAGCATATCTAATTCTATTGACGTTCATCTCAGGTAATTAGCAAATGGGGTGTTAAAAATAAAATTGACTTTCTGTCGTTGTCATATACCCGTCACGCGCAAGACGTTCGCGAGGTATGCCTTTCTTATGTAGGTTAAGTGTTATCTTACTACTAATTTTGTCTCAAAGTTGCTCTGACTAATCCTTTCATTCCTTTTGTTTTCCATTTTGCAGGCTCGGGAATTGCTTTCTAAGTTGGGTGATCTCAGCCAGACACAAATCTTTGCCAAGATTGAGAATGTAGAGGTGAGAAGCCTACTTAGTTTGCTTAAAGTCTGATCACCACGTAGTCCATGCTTAGCAGGAGATAGTTATCTACTTATTATATTTTAACTGATGTATTAAGTTTTCTTATGCCAGGGGTTGAACCATTTTGATGAGATTCTACAAGAGGCTGATGGCATCATACTTTCCCGAGGAAATTTGGGCATAGATCTACCCCCTGAAAAGGTTTTATAATCAACAAACTGATGCTTTTAGTCGTACAAATTTATGGTATTTTTTGGAGCATTTAAGGTCTAATTCAGTGGTGCAACGGCCTCGGCTTGTGATGGATGATGCACTTGAATGGAAATATTAATTCTGGATGTGCAACTTATTATATTATTATTTTTAGCTGAATGGAAAAGCTATTCAATGAGATATTCAAACTTTTCTATGTTATGTTTTGCAGGTCTTCTTGTTCCAAAAGGCTGCTCTCTACAAATGTAATATGGCTGGAAAGCCTGCAGTTGTTACCCGCGTGGTTGACAGTATGACTGACAACTTGAGACCAACTCGCGCTGAAGCAACCGATGTTGCAAATGCTGTATTGGATGGTAAATTGTCTTACCTAGCCTATTTAGATTACTCTTCTCAGATGTTTGCTGCTTTTCTTCATCATAAACAATTTTTTTTGGAGAGTCTTATTGCGTTAGTTATTGATATCGTGATGTCCTTGTCAATTCATGCAGGCAGTGATGCTATTCTTCTTGGTGCTGAAACTTTGCGTGGACTATATCCCGTTGAGACAATATCAATTGTTGGAAAAATCTGTGCTGAGGCAAATATCCATTTTTGAAAACATTGATTTTTTTTTTGGTGGCCTTTGGACTTGCAGTTTTAAACATGATGTGTGTTTTTTAGGCAGAAAAAGTTTTCAACCAGGATCTGTATTTCAAGAAGACTGTTAAGTATGTTGGAGAACCGATGACGCATTTGGAATCTATTGCTTCCTCTGCGGTATAACTCTTCAAAACGACTCTCTAGAAGTTATTTTGGGAGAAGGTTTCTCACGGGAATGCTTCTCGCTTTCTAGGTACGAGCAGCCATAAAGGTGAAGGCATCTGTCATTATATGCTTTACTTCATCTGGAAGGGCTGCAAGGTATATTGGGATCCTTAATATTTATGTACTGTCGTCTGGTACACGGTGGTGGGTATATTTTTGCCTCTGGACATAGTAAGGAAATCTTGCTTGTATTGCAGGTTAATTGCCAAGTACAGACCGACGATGCCTGTTATATCTGTTGTCATTCCTCGCTTGAAAACAAATCAACTGAAGTGGAGTTTTACTGGTGCCTTCGAGGTACATTCTTTGAAAGATGCTTATGTGCTTCAGTTACATGATAATACCCAGCCCATTTTGATCCATGAATAATGGTCAGTAGTTAATTGGTGTATGAACTATAGAGTTTTGGAGATTAATAATGTTCTATAAAGTAATAACATGCGAAGTGTATCTGTGAAGAAACTCGATTCAGATTCATTCATGATATGTTAATAAAACAAGTTGTCAAAGGCCTTTGGGTTGTACCAGAACACTTACCCATTGCTGCTGCTTCATCGTCTATTTCTATTACTCAGGCGAGACAGTCCCTTATTGTCCGAGGACTCTTTCCCATGCTGGCTGATCCCCGACATCCTGTAAGTATCTTATGTGTTGTTTAACTGTACAGTTTATCCTCAGATGTTTACACTGTCAATCCCCAAGGTGGATACACCTATCAGTACATCTGTGGATATTGGTTGCAAATACTTTGCGCGCCTCTTGCTTCTTGTCATGATTCTGAAGCGAGATATTTTCTTGTAGGCGGAGTCCACTAATGCAACAAATGAATCAGTTCTGAAGGTTGCACTGGACCATGGTAAAGTATCAGGAGTCATAAAATCGCATGATCGAGTGGTTGTCTGCCAGAAGGTGGGTGATGCATCAGTTGTGAAGATCATCGAGCTTGAAGATTAACAGATTTACTGATTTATCTCACTTCTCAAGGGAATAAATGTCACCCACATCTGCATTCGTCCTATGTTTCTTGTATGCGATAAGGGGAGCATGTCATGGCTCCTAAAGTTCTGAATCCATGTAGAGTAAACCACTGCATTTCGGATGGGTGTTTGGATTTAAGTTGTAACCCTCATTTATCTTTTTGTCCATGTCCCATTTATATAGTATACTCGTATGGTGGTGAACAATGAGCATGCCATCTCAAATTGCATTTCTAAATTGACAGTGACGTCGTTTATAACATAAAATGTTATTTTACGCTCACAGCAAAACGCTGCGCAGTACTGGATCTGTGTCATCCATTCACTTCTAATGTTGCAATTTAGATCAATAAGAATAAGTTCTTAATTTTAAAAATGCTCGTACAAATCGAAAGCACCCGTGGCCTAATGGATAAGGCGTCTGACTTCTAATCAGGCGATTGTGGGTTCGAGTCCCACCGGGTGTGTTGTGTTAAGAAGTTTCTTTTTGATTTACATCAAAATAAAGAACAAACATTTTAACATTTGACCTGTATTTTTTATTTTATACGAAGTACACTAATGCTTATCCAGAACCAAAATCATTATTTTTAAAAGGGGAAAAACGCAAAAGGGGCCCTGAACTATCACCGCTTATCCAATTGCGGTCAGAACTATCATAATTTCCAAAAAGGGTGCGATGAAAAAAAAATTGGATTGATTTTCTAAATTAAAATTTACCATTACATTCCAAACATAATATTAGTATAAGACTTAAATTTGTATGCGAAAATTACTTCATTTGGTTATCAAAAGACGTCGTTTTCTTTATTTGCGCAAAACGATATAATTTATTTTGATAACCAAACGACGTAATTTTTGCACACAAATCTAAGTCTTATAATTATATTAGGTAAGGAATGTAATGGTAAATTTTATTTTAGAAAATCAGTCAATTTTTTTTTCATCGCACCCTTTTTGGAAATCGTGGTAGTTCTGACCACAATTGGGTAAGCGGTGATAGTTCAGGGCCTCTTTTGGGTTTTATCCCTTTTTAAAAATGTCTGATATACAAATTATCATAGTTAATTTGAAAGGATTTGGCTTTTGATGTATGAATGGTTGACATAGCTTACTTACGGCAAATAAGGTGGTTTGAGGTGGGTGGAGTGGCAATGTTTTACGTCCTTTGTTTGCCTCCATGTAATTTTTTGTTCCATCATTGAAATTATGCATGATCAGTGAGTTCCTGAAGTGTTGATTGTAGAACGTAGACTCCACGTGTCACTTTGGGTTCCATTTCTCAAGGATCTCTTAATTTGTGTTTGGTTTAGAGAAAGTTAGAGGATAAGAAAAATTTAATGTAAAATTAAAAAAATTTTCTGTTTGATTTAGAGAAAGTTGGAATGCATAAAATTTGGATTATTATAAAGCATTTCGACACCTTGTTATTTTGCTCTTCTAATCAAATATGGGAAATATTATATGGAACCCAGTCAATTGGGTCGGGTAGATCCAGATCCAGACCCGTTTTTTTAAGGTCTGGGTCTATTCATTTGGGTCTATGAATCTGTTAGGATCTACTTATTTGGACCCATTTGGGTCTTGGATCCATTTGGATCCATAAGATTTTATCTATTTGGGTTCTCTTTGATAATTAATTTATTTAGATGTGAAATAAAATAAACTTTTATAGAAAATACTGAAGATTTACTAAACGGTCAAGTAGAGCTGTGCTTCTTTATTGGAAAGAGTTGGTTTCTGATGAATTACTAGTTAGGAAGTCATTTCACAGGGTCGTAGTTAATGGAAACAATTAGAAGAGGCCGCATTTTCCAAAGTAATACTTTACAACAAGATCAGAAAAGTTCAGCAAAACAATTTAAAACAGACAAGCGTTCTGAACATTGGCTGGAAACTCATAGAAAGCCTCCCGTCATTTTCCGATCAACTATGCTGTAGCCGAAAAATGACCCATGATAAAAAAATAAGCTGGAAAAAACCCTAAATCGAGAGCTCGACCAGATCCATTTCTTCTCTCTTTCATTATTTTGTCACGATTCATTTTGATTTTATATGGTCCACTTCTTTGTCAAATGAGATAAGGACAGATGGCGGTGCTCTCAATGATTATTTTCTTATCGGATCCTCCTCATTTCCATGATAGATCTTCTCAAACCACAAGATGTGTGATGTATATGCCATTCCTAAGTGATCTATCAATCTGCTAATAAGTGGTTTCATGATAGTTTCAATGGAATACAAGATGTATCATATCTACAAGAAAAAAATCCAAAAGAGTTTCTGAACTATCACCACTTATCCAATTGCGGTTCAAATTTTTTTTTCATTGCATTTTTTTTTTAAAATCATGATAATTCAGAGTGCAATTGAGTAAGTGGTGATAGTTTATATATATATCCTTTTGAATTTTCTCTCTTTTGAAATATGCTCTTGGCCTCTAATTCAAAACGTAACATTTGAATAAATATACATCAAGAAAAGAGGATGAATTTGGAATGTCTTTACCCGTGCCTCCAACATGTATCTCACATTTCACATACTAATTTCATCAAATCATCTGATATGATGATGAATTTGGACATACTCATATTGAGCTATATATATCCCAATTATAACTTTAAAAAACTATTTCTAAATATTAATTCAGTTATCCAATATAAATCGCAACGTCAATGCATGTGAGACACTTTAGCAAATTTTGTGACTCCTCGCCCGACTCTCACAAAATTTAACTACATTTGCATTATTTGTAATTAGAAGTGTTTATAACTTGACCGTGAAGGGTTTTATTTGTAGCTAGGTCTTCTCAGTTCGAACCTTTGGGTTGAGATTTGACTTGAGTTTAAGGTTGAGACAACTATATGCATGATGGGTGTCCTGGGTTCACATGGAGGGACTAGCAAGAAGCAATGATGAAGTGTGTACATGAAATGGGAGGAAGGGGGGGAAGCACAAGCAACTGCCAGTGTAGATATCTATGCGTGGCCCCATCATTTGGATATCAGACAATATTTAATACCAAAAATGCAAAAGGGGCGACTGAGGATATCCAACATTGGATCGATGTCAACATATTCATACTCTTAGTGGCATGCAAATTAAAAAAACTGGGTATGTTATGAGTAGTTGCTATCAGAGCAGAGAACCCTACTTTTTACTTAAAAAGTAGTAGAAGAAGAAAAAAGCAGGCACATCAGAAGAGTCCAAAAACACGAAGCAGGAAGTTTCAGAAAGTGTTGAATCTAGCAGACAAAGAGAGAGAGAGAGAGAGAGAGGGAAAGAGATGGCGATGACGCGATACGAAAGAACACTGTTGGAGTGGAGCCTCTGCATGCATGAGTTTGAATGGGAACTGTGTGTTTGCTCCCTTCTATGTCTTATCTCTATCAGTTACAAGTCCCCTCTCTAGTCTCTACTCTCTGCTTCTGCCAAGTCTCCAACCTCGACACATTCTAAACCTTATAATAATAATGTACAAACCCTAGAAAGGCTGCCATAACAATTTCTTATATAGTTGTGAATGTGTTTTAGGAGAATGTTTTAGACTATTAAATTGAGATAATCAGCTGGGTTACTTTAACTCTCATCCTATCCTAGGGCAGTGTTAGTCTTAATTACAGGAAGCATGAACAATAATCCTTACTCCCTCCGTCCTCTATTACATGTCGTTTAAAGTTAATTTGAGTTGATTAAGATGAAGTTAATGCTAGCGGTTGAACAAATTTAATGAATGAGTGGTTAATGTTTTTATAAATTTTTTTTTGTAAAAAGTAAAATTTGTAGATGATTACCGGTGGAGAATGTATTTTTTATTGAATATGATAATGAAGTGATTAATGTTTAACATTTTAAGGTAGTTGTTGACATTAAATACGAATTGAAAATTTTTAAGTGGCAAGTAAAAGTGGACACAAAAATTGATTAAATGACATGTAAAAGAGGATAGAGGGAGTAGATCACACTCCAACCCTCATATCCGACATTAATGCATTTTTTTTTTAAAAAGGATCAATTGCCGTTCTCCACTTTCCTTCTTGGTGGTCAGGGGCCGAACACCCCTCCACCTTGATACTATACGCTCATACTCATTGCGGGTCAGCTCACGCACACCTCCAATGTATCTAAGCGTAAATGCGGTACCAGCAGAATTTGAACCCAGAACTTTGGGGTTGTTAAACAACACTCAATATCACTAGGCCAACATCTTGTTGGTGACATTAATGCATTACTACATACATCAATAATTAAGGTATCCAAGGGAGCCAAGAGCATAAAATCCGTCATTTAATAGCTGCATTAATTTATGGGCAAGCAGCGGACCATCATTCATTCAAAGTCTTTGTTTGTTATTTTGAGGCCATATTAACTCTAGTGCTGTCTGAATGAAGTAGTAAGATGAAATGGGTCAAACAGCTAGAGTTTTGTGAGCTTTTATATTTTGGAAACAAAGTGGTAAGTAATAAAGATGTAGAGAAAAAGATGGCAGGAGT
>NQLW01000059.1:1310632-1339532 GCA_002312845.1 Kalanchoe fedtschenkoi
ATTGCATCTCTTCGATCATTTTTCTCTTTTAAAGTCAATTTTCTTCATATTTAATCTATATGAGACAAAATCAACTATAAATTACTCCTATTTACTTGAAAATGACTTAACTACTCTAAATGCACACATCTAAAATATGATAATTATTACCTTATCATAGAGTATGAAAAGAGTATGGGACGAAGAAGAAAAATTATCCCCAAACATCATTCACTCTTGGCTCTCATCTTGTGTTTATACCAAATTTTAACGAATTTTATACACATGATCAGCTGAGAATCGAGATTAGATACATCTTGAAATCTGGTATTAGATTCCGATTTAGTGTACAAATGGAAGGAACAATATTTTGAGTACTATATTTTCAATCATGTCTAACACGGTTTTACTACAATTTCACAATTTGTTGATACGTATTTTAATGACTGATCAATCCAATCGAAGGCAATTCTTCAGTCTCGGAATCTACGAGATTTGGTAGAGGCAAGCTACAGTGAAGTACATTAAGAGGCATTTGATGGACTCAAATAGAAAGAAAAAGATTTAATTGACGGATATAAGAAAAAAAAGATAATAAGACATTGTCATTCAAATCATGGAAAGGCTGATACTTCAAAAAAAAAAAAAAATCAAAACATAATCATCTCAATATAGATTATATTAAAAAAGGTTCACTACCAAAATTCTTATGTTTATCAGTGAAATTACTCACCGTTATGTGATAGGTAAATTTTATCGGTTAAAAAGATATTAACCGTTATATTAATTGGTAAAAAATTTATCTGTTAATTTGGAGGTGGCGTTACCGGTTAAACAATTAAGCGCTTTTTGAGGCTTACCGGTTACACAAACTTAGCAGGTGAACCACCTAAGCATGTGTATTAAAGATTAATTAATTTAGGTTAGAATTAATTAAGATTAGAGTTAATTAGGATTATGATTTAGGGTTTAAATTAATTTTTTTAGAGTTTTTAAGAGGATTTAAAGTTGATAGATTAGGATTATGGTTTAGAATTTAGAATAAATTGGGATTGAGGGAGTTCAGGATTTATGATTTTGGGTAAATTGAGATTTAGGGGTAAGAGACTAGCCGACATTCTAGTCGGTTGTAGCCAACTCTTCCCTTTTTTCGTAATTTTTTCACCCGATACGTACTTTCACCGTTTTGTTAACCAGTAATTTTATTTAATGATAACTAAACCACCTATACCTATTTTTACTGATAATTTAATCATTAAGTTAACCGATAAACTTTTACCGGTTATTTATTAACCGATAAGTGTTAACCGGTAAATTTGTAAATTTTGGTAGTGATTTATAAAGAAGATAAACGAGTTATGTGAATGCGCTTACGAATATTTAGGAGGGAGTTTGAGTTAATATGAATGATCAATTTAAAGAAAATATTGATAATTTTTTAACGTGCCCAGATTGTCGTTAACAATATGATGTTTATCGAGGAAACGCCGAATCAGAAATGAGTAGTTCAAAAAGTGCTACGACCATTAGTGTTAGTAAAATTTTAATATGGTGTAGCATTTTCAGGTGTGTCATTCTGAAATAAATTTATTTATTTCTCAGTTTTAACTTGGATATGGATTTGAGTGATCTGTGAATCAAATTTATGCTGGGGTTTGATTGTAGGTTTTCGTTTGAGATGAGTAATGTTGTCGTAGTGTCAACTGGAGTGATTCTTGGGTATATTATGTCCATCATGTGGCGGTGGACACCATCAATGGGGAGTCGCCACGTGACGCGTTGAAAAATCAAAATTACAGGTGACGATTTATCATTGGTCTTAAATTTTTTTGGACTTTTCATTGCGCCACGTGGCGATTCCCTATTGGTGGTGTCCACCGCCACGTGGTGGACACAGTCCATCTAAAAACTGCGGTGGACAGCCCATCCAAAAACTTCTGTCAACCGGAGCCTCTGCGGTTGAAATTCGGAAGGTAATCATTCTATACTTTTGGTTTTGTACTTTGATTTTCATGAGCTGCTCTTGAACGTTGTAAAGGTGAGTTCTTTATAAAACTGAATCGTGTCTGTTTTATTTGATTTGGTTAAGTCATTTTGATGTGTAGATGGCGAGAGTCGATTGGTATGGAAAAGAGAACACAAGATGGACTGCTTAAATTAACTTTATTATATCACCTTCTATATCGTTGCAACGCTATCTATTATTGCTTCTAGAATGTGATTCACTTGTGATTGTACAATTTTTATTCAGATTAGACAGATTCTTTCTAGTGGAAAAAAATAATTAGTTGAGTGTGTTAAGCTATAGCATGTGGTTGTTATAAAGAAATTCATGATAATTTCCACTATTAGAGTTCGAATTCTTTGATGGTCGTATGTTTACGTTGTAATGTACTTTTAATAATTTTTTTTTCTTAAAGAAAATTCCTCTAAAATTAACAGTTCAATTTGATCATGTTATTTTGGCTACAATCGAATCTTTATTCTGAGATTCAACAAAGGTAAATTCTCTTTACATATCATAGTTGGGGCCAGTGCAGTTGATCCACTTGCACTGAGTCTTAACCGGGTCTGCTCAATGCACGCCAGATTTATAATGGCTCGCCTTATTTTTACGTCTGACAGATATCCGCCTGACAAAGAGGTGCTCTGGAACGGTTTCACTACAGATCTTTGCTTGGTCTTCAACAAAGGCGGACATGGCGACGCGAGGTTGGATTAAATTTGGATAAATTAGGGTTTGCATCTCTACATTTGCCAATGTCTATAGACCTTTTACTCATCCCAATTTTGTCGATTTCAATGACATTGCTGCTTACGTTCGTCGACTTAGCAAGTTGAGAAGACGGAGAGAAAAGAGAAATAATGAGGGAAAAAAATGATTTTGAATATTTTATTCTGCCCAAAACAACATTTAGGAAAGGGACTGTGTCGCATTTTCGTGCGCACATGTAATAATAAAACAACTCTCCTGTGCCACAAGAAAGAAGATTCATATCTTAAACAGCCAAGTAATTCGCTGTGAGAAAAATTATATTCTGAAGAACCAATGACTAAACATGTGTAAAATAAATATTTTTTCTAATATAATTTATATTTATTTAGACATTTGTAAGCTAATAATTACTTATCTGACGTGTAATTTTCTTCCCAATAAATTTCTTAACTGCTTTAAAATTTGGGATATGATTTTCAAAAAAAAAGGGAATACGATCCGGTGCTGCGCTATAATTTACTGCACGGCCAAAAACGACGTCATTTTATTTATTTGCTAACTATTTAATTGAAATTACATATCAAAACAACGTCATTTCAAATTAAATAGTCTGCAAATAAATAGAACGACATCATTTTGAGCCGCGCAACAGCATTGCAGCACAGCAAATAAACAAATTCCCCTCTTATTTATCATTCAATACTAATACATATTTAATAGCTACACATCTTAAAAATTTACCATTTCATTTTAATAATTCATATAAAAAATCATTTTACATCAAAATAAACGGTTCACTTCTACCTGACTTTAAAAAATATATATTAAAATTAATCTATTAAATTTATTCAATCACTACTATTAATTTTCCCGAATTAATTTACACACTCAATTAAATTTATTTCACAGCTACTCAAAAATTAACTATTAAATTTTAGGAGAAAAACCCAAAAGGAACCCTGAACTATCATCACTTATTTAATTGCGTTCAGAACTATCACGATTTTGTGCGAGGAAAAAAAAATTGGACTGATTTTCTAAAATAAAATTCACAATTTCGTTACAAATTTAATATTATTATAAGATTTAGATTTACATGTGATAATTATGATTATCAAAAACGTCATTTTCTTTATGTACACAAAGATATAATTTATTTAGATAACAAACGCACATAATTTTCGCACACAAATCCAATTCTTACAATTATATTAGCTTAATGATAAATTTTATTTTAAAAAATCAGTCTAATTTTTTTTATCGCAACATCTTTTTTAAGTGATGATAGTTTAAGATCCATTTTAAATTTTATTCCTAAATTTTATAAAAACACACAAACCATACACGGAAATAAGCAAAATAATCTATGCCCCTAATATGTAAGAGCTGTGCTGTTTACAACCAAAACGTAAAGAAAAAAAAGAAAAAAAAAGATACAACAGTGAACAAGTACTGACAGCACCAGTAAGCAAGCCATCATGCCAAAAGAAGAGTTAAGGAAACAAGACAGCAACGGAGAATCGTCGCCGTCACTTGATGACCTTGCGCAGCTCCCCGGTGGCAGGGTCGACCTCCACGCGCACTGCTCCCTCATCCCTCACCGCACCAGGGTCATTAAACGTCTGGCCTGACAGCTGATCAGCCGCCTTCAGTGTAGACGCCACCTTCCCTGCCGGTGTCTGCTCCACGTCCATCTCCACCCTAACCCTTCCCGTTCCACCATGCTCGCGAGCTGCTCGAGTTTCATCCACCACGTCTGCTGGCTGCGTCAGCTTGTGCTTGATAGACTCCGTCACGCTCCCTAAGGCACTGAATATGTTCCCATGGGCAGCGGTACCCCTGCACACACATTTCGACGCCAGTTGCCTCTCTGAATCAAGCTCAAGCTAAACAACATAAATTACGTACTTAGACAAAATTGAGATCAGGGTATACATTAACTACCTCTCAGCGGCTGCTTTGTCATGCGCTTCAGCTCTCATCTTCTCCCTCTCAGCTTCGTCCCTGAACTCACGGTCCTTCAGGGTCAACTCTTCCATCTTCCTTCTTGCTTCATCCTCCGTTCCTTTCAAAACCTCCTGAAACCAACAGAAGTCAGAAACCCACAAAACCCTAGCAGCATCTCAGCTAGGATACGTGAAGCAGATCGTTTCACACAAAAACCATTCATACATTGAGTGGATGTTACATGTTTTCATCAAAGCATGCAGACAACTTGCAACGATCACAACTTGCTAACCTTGCTGTGCGCAGACGCCTCGTAGGTCTTCTCCTTAGCTTCATCCTTCTTCCCTGTCAGGAAATCCATAGCCTTCCTCGCTGCACCAGCCGCACTATCCTTCAAACCTGTCACAGCCGACACGGTAGCATCTTTTCCCTCCCCGACCTTCTCAACAGTATAATCCTTACCCTCCACAGCTTTCTCAGCGGTATAGTCCTTCCCCTGCCTCGCCTTATCCGCAGTGTAATCCTTGAACTCCCCAGCCTTCTGCATTGTAGAGTCTTTGGCTTCTTTCGCCTTATCAACCGCGTAGTCTTTATATTCCCCCACTTTCTCCACAGTAGCGTCCTTGGCCTGCTTTGCTTTATCAGCCGTGTAGTCTTTAGCCTCTCTCGCCTTGTCAGCTGCGTAGTCCTTGTACTCGCCCATCTTTCCAACAGTTGCATCTTTAGCCTCCTTGGCCTTATCAGCAGAGTAATCCTTGTACTCGCCCATCTTTTGGGCCGTCGCATCTTTGGTCTCCCTCGCCTTGTTCACCACAGAATCCTTAGTCCCTCCCGCCTTCTGAGCAGTGTAGTCCTTATACTCCCCAAGCTTACCCATAGTCGAATCCTTCGCTTCACCAGCCTTTTCAGCAAAGTAGTCCTTATACTCGCCAAGCTTCTCCATCGTTGAGTCCTTCGTCTCACCAGCCTTCTGCGCCGTGTAGTCCTTGTACTCCCCGAGCTTCTCCATGGTTGAATCCTTCATCTCCTCTGCTCTCTGTGCAGTATGATCCTTGTACTCCCCAGCCTTGGCGGCAGCCTCCCTCGCCTTCTGTGCCGCATAGCCTTCATACTCCTCAATCTTGTGCCGCGCCTCCCCGGCTTTCTGCTCAGTGTAGTCCCTGTACTCTCCAGCCTTTTCTCTTGCCGCCTCTGCACTCTCGGCCGCCTTTTGCTGTTTTAAACAATCACACAACTCATCAAACACAAGGATGCCCACCCAAACTTGTCAAACATCAACTCACCATCCTAGATGCAAATGTTCTTTAAGGTTGTGTGTTTCTACATATCAGTGTCACCATAAAGCAATACAAGCATCTAATCCGGTTGACAGTTTGTACTCTAAACTACTCCCAACAACATTAATATCTACGAAACAAAGACCCACAATCAAATGTGAGAACCTATGCTGTATCGTTTTAACCATGGAAATGGAATCAAACCTTAATGTCTTCGGCCCTGCGAGAAGTATAATCCTCGTACTCGCCCATCTTGTCCCTTGTGACATCCGCCGACTCATGGCCCTTACCGACCACAGCCTCCTTGGCGTGCTCCAGCGTCCCCTGCACAGACTTCAATAGACTCCCAATCACGCCGGGCTTCTCTTCCTGTTGCTGAGGGGACACTCTCTGCTGATCAACCACGTCTGCAGCCAGTTTGGCTCCTCGCTCTTCCCGCTCTCTCTGCTCCCTCGCCTCCTTTAGCTCGTCCGCCGCGTACCTCGCCGCCGCCTCCGCTCTCTCCTCCTTCGCTTGCCTAGACGCCATTCTCACCGCTCCAACAAGAAAGTCCTCCTTGCTCAAAGTCAAGTCCGATCAAACATCGTGATAACTTCTCTGTCACATCCTCACCGGGAAACAATTGAGGTGGTTATATACGAGGTTATTTGTGTTTTTTCCTTTTTTGAGAATAAAAATGAAAGGAGGCGTGGGAATCCTGAAGAACTGCCACGTGGGTGAATTAGACACGTGTAAGAAGCTGGACGAGTTTCTACGAAACGTGGATGCAGAGAGAACAAGAGGATGACACAAGAGCAGTTTCTAAATCTTGCTTGCGAAGACTACTGCTACAGTGATAAGCTCGATGCTAAAGGATAGTGTTGTGGATGAGAACCCACACTATATAATTGGGCTTGAAACCCACACTACATAATTGGGCCGCTCTATTACCACTCGGCCCATTGGAATTAACTACCATAACATAATTGCTAGCTGATGCTTCACTCGGCTTGGTGTTGCTGGTGTATGCGGACGTTCAATCTTCTGAGCCATATAGAATGGAGAATCATATGGTACATGTCATACCTCTGCGGAGGAAAGTTGACCACAAAATGCCTCCGGATTTGAACTCCTCTCCGCTGCAGCGTTAGATAGCGTCTAGTTGAAATGCTGGTCAATATGTTTTTCAGGTTTGGAATATCTTCGACCGGGACTATGACAGAGAAGGCATTCCAGTTCAACACGTCGCCGAAAGGTGCTGCATAGGCACTGGAAAGGAGAACAGGGACGCAGCCTGTGTGCAATGCTTCACCGACTCTGGGGCTGGCTACCTCATAGCCACTGAGGCAGAGGCAGAACCTGGCGCGTCTCATCATTTGGTAGTAGTCTACGCCTTTCGGAAGGTACTGGTGGACTTCCATGTCCTTGTCTTTGTTTTCCCAGTGTTTGAGAAGAATAGGACGGATTGGACCGTGATCGCCTCCGCCAGCAAAGAAGGCAAGTATGTCTCTCTTTGAAGGGGATGGGCCTCCTAAGAGTCCTTTCAGGTCACCTAACGGAAGATTGATTTCGGGAATGGATACATCTTTAGAAGGGATGAATCTTTCTGAGGTGTTGGCATTGCATAGAGCCCTGATGGAGTTGTTGTACAAGTTTGGCACCGAAAACGAGATTTCTGGCCCCTGTATGCAAAAAAAAAATCACGCTAATCTCAATCATTTATGATTTGAACCATTACCATAAGGCATCAAGAAAACAAGATAACAAAATAGTTACCCAGTCATGGCAAGCAAGCATGAAATGGTCTGCGCCAAGACTCCTATTCCAGTACGGATACTTGTCAGCAACTATCCTAACATAGTCCATGATTGTGTGTTTCATAGGACCCCATTCATTGCTATCGACCACATAGACGAACCTTATCAAATATGTTATGCTGAAGGGAAGGAAATAAAGGTGGGCCTTCTCTGGATCTCTGGTTACAAATCGGCTATCCATCTCTAGCTGGTTTATGAAGTAGCCTTCTGTAGCAAGAATACCTTGGCACGGACCATTATGAAACACTGGGAGCTCTCCTTCCTCGTAAATGTAGATTTGGAGTTGCTTCTCCATTTCCAAGTAGCTTCTGTTAAAACATATTAGCAGTAATTAGACTAGTGAAACTCCTTCAAAGTCATCAAGAACTCACAAACCAGAAGGATCATAATCTACCCCAACTAACATCAAACTGGGCTTTTACTTGCACACACCTTTGTGCTAACATCAAAATCATCAAGACATCATAAGTTAAACCTAATTTACACCAGCTGTAACATCAATATCTCAAAGATCTCATAAACTATCTCAACTTACACTACTCCAAGCTTCAACTTAAACACCTTCGTACCAACTACCTCAACCTCATTAAGAACTCAAAAGTAAAATAACCACAACTAACATTACGGCATTACGCCAAGCTGTTGAGGATGAAATTGCACAATTACACCAATCACACCAAACCCATGTTAAAGTAGCACTAAATATATGTTAAACCCAGTCTCCATTACTTCTATTCAGCACAAAAGTGGCAAGCCTCCAGAGCCAGGAATTCTAAATTATAGCTCAAATCAAACCATGCACGCGAAACAGCTTTGACAGAGAGGCAGTAACCATGACGCTCAACTAACATAACATAAGGCTGTTGAAGATGAAATTGCACAAGCGGAACACTGAATAGAGGTCAACCCTAATTTCCATTACCTTAATTCAACATTGAAGTTCTGATACCATGTTAGTAAGTTAGTTCCACAATCAAAATTAATTAGCAATGAGTGGGAGAGTCTAACTATACTTAAAGTTCAATTCTATGAGCTAAATGAGCGATGTGGATACCTTTATATGCAGCAACACCTCTAGAGTTGGATTTTCTAATTCATAGCACAATCAAAAACACTCATTTGAAACATCAAATGTACCTATGAAATGCTTTGTCGTGCCAGTACATGGGGCCTGTGGGCGCATAATCCTTATCCTCAACCATGTCAGTCTGATTGGCCCTTTTCCCATCTCGAATGGCCAATCTTACAATCTCCAGCCCCGCTTCTAGCCTTTCCAAATTGGTGTACTTCCTCGTAGCAGTAGTCTTATTGATGTCAACACTAGCCTTGACCCGAGATTCAGGGGCAGTGTTTGGGCTCGGAGCAATCGTGGAGGCATTAATAGACACATCCTTCTTCACTTGCTGATTTTTCACAAACAAAACACGGACGACACAATCAGCTGATTTTCATACGGTAAGTCATATTAGTGTTTCAACCACATCACACTCCGAAATCTGAAATTCAAAGTAAGTGAATCACATTTTAGATTTTTTAAGTAATTATTCTGACCCAAACAGGCCCCTAAGATTCAGAAACTGAGAAACAGAGAATTACACTGACGTGGTCAACTGGAGGAGACGGCGCTGGGGCGACACGCACGCGGCCGCCACGACCTAGTTCGATCGATGACGAGCTCGGAAGAAGCAACGAAGATTTGAAATTCCAAACTAAAACCTTTGGCGCTAGAAACGAGACGATGACAGATACTAACATCAGAGGCACTAAGAAGAGAAGAAACTTGAGAGATGACGACGGCGGTGATGTTTCCGTATCCGACGTCAGAGGCGCCGTCTCAGAAAACTCCGGTGCTTCGTTGCTCTCCATTTCCGGTTATCTGTCTTCCTTCGACACGTAAGAATTTCCAGAGAATTCAAAGCGACGAGAATTGAAGAGTTTGGATTTGCTCTTTTATGTCTATTTCGGCTATCTTGATATTTAAATCGACTTTGCAGGCAGAAAGTACCCCGCAAAATCTCTGTTTTTGTTTTCCGCGTGGTGCCGTGTTTTGTATGATTCGATTTTCACCCTAAAAATACATGGAATTAATTATTAATTAATGAGAAATATGAATATAAGTTTGGTAAGAGATCACATTTTCTTAAAAAAAATTGTTTTGCTATTTTTTTTTTAGGAGTTATAAGTTTTAGTGTTTAGGGTGTTACATTTATGGTCTTTTAGAGTTTTCAGATTATGGGCGTTTAAAATTTAGAATTTTTAGATTCTATGGTTTGAGTTGTTTTTTAAAAAAAAAGATTTAAAGGTTTCAGTCTATATAAGATAAACATTCTGAAATATTAAAATAAAAAATAAAAATATTATTATGTCCGATCTCTTACCTATCTTATTTGGAATGTCACCTTGTATCGAGTAGCATCTTTATTAATAGCTCTCAAATATTTTATGTCATATATTTATTTTTATTGAAAAACGAATATACCGGCCACTCTGTTTTGTTAGTTTAAAAAATTTATATATCTGGGTGGTTAAAATGACACCGTTTTGAATAATGTTTAGAGTTTGGTCTTTTGGAATTGTAAGGTTTTTAGGTTTTTTGAGTTTTAATATTTTGATTTTTTTTTTATTTTCAGTGTTTTAAAATATACTAGGGTTAACTGGCGACATTTTGATGAATTTTTGAAACATCTTAAAAACTTTAAAACTATGAAATTCTAAAATTTAAAAATCTTCAACATCTTTAAAAAAAATAAAAATCTAATATCTCAGAATTCCTAAAAATTATTTAAAACAACATCACATATTCACGACATGGTATATATGAAATTACTTATTTATTAATAGTTATTAAATGTTTTATGTCATATATTTATTTTAAACTCTTCTTGAAAAAATAATTGAATATAATGTGTTAAATATTTTTTAAAAAAACACATATGATAAATGTTAGAAATTGATTAGATTTCTGAATATGAAGATGGAAGATATAATCTCAACTTATTTAGAAGTTGATTAATATTGTGAATCCCATTGTTAGTAGGTTACTAAATTACTGTTTTAGTAGGATTAGAAATTCTATATAATTTAGTATTGGTACTCTATAAATAGGATGTCCTAATGGTAGGAATAATTTGAGAGACTTGGTGGGAATCCTCCAGGAGAATTCATGAGGGATTCTTCTCGAGTGTTGAGTAGGGTTTTTGGTTAGAGAAAATCTATGCGAGAGTTGAGTGGTCTGTATTCAAGATTGTTGAGAGGTGAGTCCATTCTTGTAATACATATCTATCAAAAGTGAAGAACGTGGACGTAGAGGTTCTGTTGGAGAGGTGAACCACGTTAAAATATATCGTGTGTTTCTTTCGTCCTTTATTCATATTATTGTGTGTTGCGTGCGTGTTATTCGTGTGAGTGTCTCGTGTTCAGGGGTGGATCCAAAAAAAATATTCAGAGGGGTCAATTATCAACTATTGATACTCTATAGGTATATATAAGGTATATTTTATATTTTACAGGGGTCATTTTGATTTTAAGAGGGTTAACTATAACATTTTTTGAACTTCATGACTTAAATACAACGTATAATGATAAAAAAATTTTTTTTGAGCGGGGTCATCTGACCCCACTCACTAAACCATGCATCCGCCACTGCTCGTGTTGATGTTCCGCTGCGCGTGCCGGGTTGAGACCTCTCCATCTTAACAATAAATATATATATGAGTGTGTATTCAACTCCGAAAAATATACTCAGTGACAATACTAATTCATTCATTATTTGAATGTTCAGCCACGAGGACAGTCACTTTTAATTTTGTTAAATTTTATTTTTTTATTCTATTAACATGTTAAACATAAATAATCGCACAAATGATTATATGTTTCAATCTGATTGACCCAACCGATGATTTATAAATCATAAATGTGAGCAATTGTCTTTCAATCAAAATTTAATGATTATTCTATATCTATATATATAACAGAATAGGATTTCTGTCGTGACGCTCCCGAACCGGTCGGTCCGGTTCGGTCCGGTCCGATTCGGTTCGGTTCGATTTGGTTCGGTTTCAAATTTTAGAAAATAATTCCGTTTACAGTTTCATATTTTAAAAAGGGATGACTAATAATTTAGTTTAATTTTTAATTTTTCTCGAACCGGACCGTCGGGACGACGGGTGCCTTTAATCATTCGGTTTACAGTTTCATATTTTTAAAATGGATGACTAATAATTTGGTTCGATTTTTAATTTTTTTGAACCGAACCGTCGGAACGACGGGTGCCTTTACTCGTACAAACAAAAAAAAATCTTCACAGGACTGTTCACATTTAATTGTTGCCCCACAAATAAAGCATAGAATAAAGCATGCAGGAGCAACAAGCAAAAACACCCCAAAAAAGTGAGTTTTTATACTATGCTTGGTGTATAAAAATTAGAGGGAAAGAAAATTAATGATAAAAATGAATTTTTTTATGTTTTATCTCAATTTTTTTTTATATTGTCAGAGATGGAAAAAATGTGTGAAATGCATTAAATTCTTTTTTAATATATTTTTTATTTCTTCATATTTTCCTTCTAATTTTCCACACCTCAACTTTTCTACAAATTATAGAAAGAATTCTACTTGATTTCCCCGCAGTTTTTATCTCAATTTTTCTTATCAAACACAGCATCCTATGCCTCCACACTTGACTACCTGACCATAAAAAATTAAGGATTCTTATCTAGTCATGCGAAGTAGTTTGACAGTCAATCAAAACACGATCGTTTTAAATTTTAACAATTACTCTTTCATTCCTTTAATACATGTCGTTTAAAATTAATTTGAATAGATTAAGATGAAGTTTATGCTAGCGATTGAACAAATTTAATGAGTGGGTGACTGATTTTTTTTTTGAAAAAATTCGTGTAAAAAGTAAAATTGGTAGATTATTACTGGTGATAAATGAGTTTTTATTGATGTTTTAAGGTCTTTGTTGATATCAAATATATACTGAAAATTATTAAGTGACAAGTAAAAATAAACAAAAAATTCGATTAAGTAACATGTAAAAAATGAGAGGGAGTAATCTGTAACTAACGCATGTCCTTCTATAGATAAAATCATCTTAATGTGTATAAAAACATCCTATTTTATCTCAAATCACCCTTATTTTATAAATAATTATCAGCTGCAAATTTGATTGACATGAAAATTAAAAAAACTAACCCTTTTGATACCTATAAAAAATAAAAGCTGAACTAGTGACAACTCGTTGGACAACACATAAAATTAATGGACATTTATTGTGAATCGATAGAATAAAAGATTCTAAACTTTCCCAGACTTGGCAAAAATATTAAATTTTTTTTGCTAAAGATTTGTGTCACTAATTATTATTAATAAACATACATAGCTAATTGGATATGATTTTTTTTTAAAAAAAATAAAAATAATCGGGAGAACATACCACCAACACTCTTCAATTACAATGAAGAATGAACCAAGTGATTTGTTCCTTGTAATATATTGGTTGCACAATTAGACAGGAACCGTTGATGAGGGGTAGAAATGGAATTAATGAAAAAGCACAAATCCTCGTCAGACAAAACAGAGATTTTGTGGCCCCGTGTCTGAATTATTCGAAATAAATTTCGAGATTACTAAAATATAAATAAATAAATGACTCTTCATTTTCAACGCTTTGAATTCGTTCAACGCAGCTTCTCGAGACAGCGAAACGGAAATGGAGGGCAACCAAGCACCGGAATTCACTGAGACGGCGCATCTAACGACGGAGACGGAAACATCGCCGCCAGCGCCGCCAGCGCCGCTGTCGATTAAGTTCCTTCTCGCTATAACGCCGCTGATTTTAGCATCTTTCTACGTTTCGTTTCTGGGACCCACGGTCTTCGTTTGGGATTTTAAATCATCGTTGCTTCTTCGGAGCTCGTCGTCAATCGTGCAAGGCGGTGGCGGCGTGCGTGTTGCCCCGCCGCCGTCTGCTTCAGTTGACTTCGTCAGTGTAAGTCTGTGTTTCGGATTCTTGAGGGCCTGTTATGGATCAGAATAATTTGCTAGAAAAACCAAATCGTAGCTCTCCAACTTGGAATCCCAGATTCGTGATTGTGATAGGTCTGATTTGAATTTGAATTAAGACATGAAAATCCAGCTATTGTTGATGTTTTGTTTGTGAAAAATCAGCCAGTGAAGAAGGA
This sequence comes from Kalanchoe fedtschenkoi, assembly GCA_002312845.1. Taxonomy (NCBI): domain Eukaryota; kingdom Viridiplantae; phylum Streptophyta; class Magnoliopsida; order Saxifragales; family Crassulaceae; genus Kalanchoe; species Kalanchoe fedtschenkoi. The sequence goes on from NQLW01000059.1 coordinate 1,324,536, forward strand.
TGTGTCAGCTAATGTCTCCACAGTGACTTCAAGTCCAAGCGCAGCCATTGAATCCCGAGAAAAGGCTAGTGTTGAAATCAATGAGGCAATAGCCTTAAGAAGGTACACCAAGCTGGAAAGGCTCGAATTGGGGCTGCAGATGGCGAGAACGGCCATTCGAGATGCTAAAAGGGGAAATCAGACTGACCTGACTGAGGATAAGGATTATGTGCCCACTGGCCCTATGTACTGGCATCACAAGGCATTTCATAGGTACATTTCCCGTTTATGAATGGTTCGGTTTAAACTAGAATTCCTGGCTCTATAGCCTGCCATTTTTAGTGTTCAGTTGAGGAAATGGAGACCAGGGTTCACATATGTTAATGCTCATTGAAACGGGTCTGATTCGACTGGTGAATTTGTGCAATTTCATCCTCCATAGCCTGGTGTAATGTAAGCTGAGCGGTGTTTATGGTCATTTGGTGTTTGAGTTGCCGCAGAAATTGACTGTATAGTTGGTACAAAGGTGCTTTAGTGAAAGCTTGGTGTAATCAAAGTTTGTGGTGTTTAGGTCTTGAGATCTTGATGACTTTGATAATGTTACTGTCTGTACAACCATGTGTGAGAAAACCTTGGTTTACTTTAGTTGAGTTGGAGTTTGGTCTTTCTTGTATTTTCGTGTTCCTGTTGATTTTGTAGGTGTTTCACCATTTTATCCCCTCGATATATGTTTTAACAGAAGCTACTTGGAGATGGAGAAGCAACTCAGAATCTACATTTATGACGAAGGAGAGCCTCCACTGTTTCATACAGGTCCATGCCAGGGTATTCTTGCTACGGAAGGGTACTTCATAAATCAGCTGGAGATGGATACTCGTTTTGTAACCAGAGATCCAGAGAAGGCCCAACTTTTTTTCCTTTCCTTCAGCGTGACATATATGGCCCGGTATGTCTATGTCAGGGATAACCATCATTGGCGTGCTATGAAACACACTATCAGGGACTATGTTAGAGTAATTTCTGACAAGTATCCGTACTGGAACCGGAGCCTTGGTGCAGACCATTTCATGCTTGCTTGCCATGACTGGGTAAGATTTTGATGAATCGACCATTTCGTGAGTCTCGATGTCTTTTCGCAGCGTCTCGTATAATTGCTGATTGTCATTAGTGTGCTTTTTTATGATACAGGGGCCAAAACTCTCGCTATGGGTGCCTAACTTGTACAATAACTCCATCCGGGCTCTATGCAACGCCAACACCTCAGAAAGATTCATCCCTTCTAAAGATGTGTCCATTCCCGAAATCAATCTTCCATCAGGCGACCTGAAAGGACTCGTAGGAGGCCCACCCCCTTCCGAGCGAGAAATACTTGCCTTCTTCGCGGGTGGAGGTGATCACGGTCCGATCCGTCCCATTCTTCTCAAACACTGGGAAAACAAAGACAAGGACATGGAGGTCCACCAGTACCTACCAAAAGGCGTAGACTACTACCAGATGATGCGACGTGCCAAGTTCTGCCTCTGCCCCAGCGGGTATGAGGTGGCCAGCCCCAGAGTCGGTGAAGCGTTGCACACAGGTTGCGTCCCGGTTCTCCTTTCCAGTGCTTACACAGCACCTTTCAGTGATGTGCTGAACTGGAATGCCTTCTCTGTCACAGTCCCGGTCGAAGACATTCCGAACTTGAAAAACATACTGACAAGCATTTCAACGAAACGCTATCTAACGCTGCAGCGGAGAGGAGTTCAAATCCGGAGGCATTTCGTGGTCAACTTTCCTCCCAAGCGGTATGACATGTACCATATGATTCTGCACTCCATATGGCTCAGAAGATTGAACGTCCGCATAAATGAGGAAGACCACCAAGCCGAGTGAAGCAGCAGCAATGCTCTTATATTATGGCTGTTTGTAGGGAAATGTCATCATCAATTGTATGAAATTTGGTGTCATTCCTCAATTTGTCAGTTTTTAAAATTATTGTTTTAGAGTCAGGATGTAATTATTAACATTTACAATTTTAACCCGAATATTTTTCTAGTCAGTTGCAATATATTGCTAGATCTAATTCAACAATTAAAATATATTTCACTCGACTTGTTTTTTTTTTTTTTTTTACATTACAAATGATATAGAAAGAAAGTATGCAAGCATCCAACCACCTGTATGGGATTTCGAATCCGTGATCTTAACCAGTGGATCGCTTTGCCATTTGACCACCACTTCGATGACAACTTGGCTCTGTTGAAGGTTGGGTGTATGTGTATCTGCTCGTGTAAATAAAATAGGATAAATTATAAAAACATACTCCGAACTATTATTAATTTTAAGGGATATAATCCAAAAGGGGCTCTGAACTACCGCCACTTACCTAATTACGGTCAGAACTACCACAATTCCCAAAAAGGGTGTGATAAAAAAAAAATTGGACTGATTTTCTAAAAAAAAAATTATCATTACATTCTTAAACTAATTTTATTATAAGATATAGATTTGTGTGCGAAAATTACGTTATTTGATTATCAAAATAAATTATATCGTTTTGCGCACATAAAGAAAATGACATTTTTTTATAACCAAACGACGTAATTTTCACACACAAATCTAATTCTTGTGTTATTAATTTTGGAATATAATGATGAATTTTATTTTAAAAAATCAGTCTAATTTTTTTTCATTGCATCCTTTTTGAAAATCATGATAGTTTTGCTCGCAATTGGGTAAGGGGTGATAATTCAGGGCCACTTTTAGGTTTTTCCCTTAATTATAAATCAAGTATTGAATTTTTTAATTTTTCAATTCCAGTACCAAACTTTTTAATTATTCAATTTTAATACTATACAAATACACCTAATGAAATGAGAAAAAATTAAGTCATTTTTGATCTACTACTACTTCTTTTCTTGCAAGTCATTCAATAACAATTTTTATCCAACCTTATGGCCATTTGTTAAAGCAACTCCAATTTATACATGGGACACCGATGATCAAAGTTTGGTTAAATTAGTCTTCAAGAAGAAATCCTTGCATTTCGATTGGCAACTGCGGAACTGCTAATAATACAGGTGGCATTTACAGAATGTGCCTGCTAAGTACCACAAGTTAACTCCAAACAATTCATGTTTTTCAACAGCCCTTTTGCTGAGTTGGTGTTTTATTTCCCTTTTATTGTGTTGCTAATTAACTTGTATTTTTAAAGTATTTGGTTCACCACTTAACTTATCAACAATAACCACTGTCGTCAGTATTGTAGAGAGCTTTGTATATATGGATGCACCTGGGTTAGAGTTGGGGGTATATATTCCAGTTACCGATAAATTTAACATGGCGGTTAAGCGATTTATAGTGCTTCAAGTGAGTTTATTTGTGCTCATTTTTATTGCTGGAGAGACGCAAGGAGGAGGAGCTGATGATGTTGAACAGCTCATGTTGGCAGTGGCAACTCTGAATAGGTCTAGTTTCCCGAGCAGTTTTGTTTTTGGAGCTGGAACATCAGCTTATCAGGTTCCTCATAACTGATCCTATAGCTAATGTCCGTTTATACAATACTTTCATATTGTCTCTCAGTTTTTCTTCTTTTTCATCAAACGAATTTTCTATATATTTTACTCATCAAGAACCCCATGGTCTCACAGTAACGAATAATAGTCGTAAAAATTAAAATTGCTGAACTATGATGTTTTTTATGAATGATCATATCTTGGTTTGGATTCTGAGGAGATGCCGTTTTCCAACAGATTCTTTGTTGTTACAACATGCTTGTATTTTATCATTACTAAGAACTCATTAGTTGTTCATATCTGCAAATTTAACTCTCTCTTTTTTTCAAAAAAAAAAAATGAAGAATGAAGGTGCAGCAAATGAAGGTGGCAGAAAACCAAGCATATGGGATGTGTATACCCACAATTTTTCGGGTACTGTTTATGGCCATTTCTGCTGATGAAATAGATCAATGACATGTACATGTAGTTGCATCTCTTTCTTCTAATTAAAACAAATTGAGGGCAAAACGTGGATGAGTTGGAAGTAAATAAAAATTAAAGTTTACTTTTGTCACCACAGATAGGATCTCAGATCGCAGCAATGGAGATGTAGCTAGTGATTATTACCACAGATATAAGGTGATCGAATAATGCATATTTTCAGTGTTCCAAACTACGTTCTGATCATAAAATGATATATATTTCACAATTACTGAGAATTACACAATTAATTATTTATGGGAATAAATCACAGGACGACCTCAAATTGATGAAGGATATGGGATCAGATGCTTTCAGATTCTCCATTTCATGGTCCAGATTATTGCCTGGTAAAGCAATCTTGCCAGTCATCCCCCCACCCACAAGTTATATAAGTATACATTAAACATAAAATTGTTATATAGCTCCAAAGCTACTTGTTTCTTGTAGGAGGTAAGCTAAGCAAGGGAGTAAACCAAATTGGGATTGACTTCTACAACAACAAAATTGACGATATCATAGCAAATGGTACCTTGTCAGTAATCCAAATGGATCGTATGCAAGGACAGTTAACCTCGGTCATAGAATCTATCATCTCACGTTATATTATTATATATGTTTTTGGGGGACAGGTTTACAACCATTTGCGACAATTTTTCATTGGGATCTTCCTCAAGCACTTGAAGAAGAGTATGGTGGATTCTTAAGTCCCAGTATCGTGTAAGTATTATTTTATGTGAAGAGAAATCATGGTCTTATTTCATGTGATATATATACAGAGAGAGATAGAGAGAGATCACCAACACCCAAGCTAGCTTGCTAACATGATTTACGCAACAGGGATGACTTCACAGACTTTGCAGAGTTTTGTTTTAAGCATTTTGGGGATAGAGTCAAGCACTGGATAACGATAAACGAACCATGGTCCTACAGCGTCAGTGGCTATGACTTGGGCACTAATGCGCCTGGACGATGTTCTCACTGGGTCGCCGCATATTGTCTCGCTGGGAACTCCGCTACGGAGCCCTACATCGTCGCGCACCACTTAATTCTTGCTCATGGAGCAGTAGTTAAAGTATACAGAGAAAAATATCAGGTACATAAGATTTCTGCTACCATACCCTAAATATTAATTATATCTTACTAAGTGCCTAGCTGTCTGTAATGACAAAACGTTTGCTCCTCATGGCTCATCTAGGCGTCACAAAACGGTACGATTGGGATATCACATGTGGTACATTGGATGGTTCCGTATTCGGACACTGAGGCAGATAAAAAGGCAGCTGAAAGGGAGTTGGATTTCATGTATGGATGGTTAGTCTCATATCTTGGCTTTCATCAATATTGTAAGTTAATTCAGTGACAAACAATTAAGGACATGCTCGTACCCCCTTTAATTACATCATCGTATCATATGTTTCGTTTTCTCAGGTTCATGGAGCCAATGACGTATGGAACATATCCGTCTACCATGAAACAACTAGTTGGACAACGACTCCCAAATTTCACAAAAGAACAATCCAAAATGCTCAAGGGATCGTATGATTTTGTCGGAGTGAATTACTACACTGCGTACTATGCTGTCAATGTCCCTTATGCAGCTGGGGTTAACATTAGCTATGAAACTGATGATCTTGTTGACCTTGTAGGTAAATTAATTATTCATCAACGGAGACCCTAATTAATTAAGTTCATGTTTGTCTTTTTTTTTATCTCGTTTCTTATATAATGTAGTTTTCATGCGGAATATTTCCAACAAACTGACATTTTTCTTTCATTATGGGCTATAATTCAACAGTGGAAAAGAATGGTAAACTCATTGGTCCGCAGGTAAAGACATGTTTTATCATTAGATCAGTTACATGTTTGTCGTTCGCCGCCAGTATATATACCGTGATTTTGTCTAAAAATTGCTTGTGTTGGTGACCAACGACAGGCAGCTTCAAGCTGGTTACATGTTTACCCGAAAGGCCTGCACGACATATTGATCTACACGAAGCAGAAATTCGACAACCCAGCAATCTACATTACAGAAAATGGTAAAAAATCATGCTAAAATTCAATACAAAACTTATGAAATGAGGAAAAAAAATCAGTTATGCTCAATTTAATATCTCAGGATATGATGAGTTCTCCAATATCAGCTTACCCCTGAGTGAGGCGCTTAAAGACCCACTGCGCATCATGTACCATTACAAACACTTAGTTCATCTTCTGGAAGCAATCAAGTAATATATTTATTTATTATAAGTTTTTTGTATACATGAGTGGCCCGGCGACGCTACATGATTGATTTGAGCTTTTTGCAGGGATGGGGTTAAAGTGAAAGGATACTTCGCATGGGCAGCTACGGACGACTTTCAGTGGAGTTCTGGCTACACAAAGAGATTTGGATTAGTGTTTGTTGACTTCAGAGATAACCTGAAGAGATACCCCAAAGACTCGTACTACTGGTTCAAGAAGTTCTTGCAGAAATAAATGTGTATCGTCCACTGCAGAGTTTGATTGTATATATATGTTCTTTTAGTATTGAAAGATTATTATTATTATTTGCTCTGCTTTAAATATATGTGCATTTAATAATAAAGCTTGGGACATGTAAATATATGAATAAGTTCTACACAATCTAGAAAAAGATCCATGTGATATATGTTAAGAAGAACAGAAAATATGATGTCCAAACACGAAAGGGAAATTAGTAGTATTGAAGAGCCATTATTAGCAGAAAAATACCAAAATGAGTCGCGGATGATCTGATACTTTTTATTTGAAGAAACAACATATTCCAGTTGAGGTCTGTAACGTCTGTTCGACACACAACAATGGGGGTCATCGAAGCAAAAGTAAAAAAATTTGTTTTATCAAGTTTGTCCCATCAGTGTAACTGCCAGTGGGAGAGGAGGTGCAAATTAGAAAGTATATCGATATATTTACCTTATGAGGGATTCAAGTGAGAAAATAGTTTTCTTTTTCCCCAGAGTTAAAATCTGATTGTATGTTTTTACAAAACCTTCATTTGGATTACATGGAGTCAAACAATAGAACAATAACCTCAGTTCCAGTGTCTTGTAATGGCCTAGTTTGTATGTTTGGCCGATTAGTTCTGACTTTGTGCTACGACTTCTTTTGTTTATCATATTTTGGGTGTCACAAATGTAAACTTTTTGGGTTAGGCGCAGTCGAGCTAGGATAATGTTGCGTTAGAAGTGTCTATATGGAAGGTCTGTCGTGCCTAGTTAACCCATATACTAACCATATATGCATATTTGTTTGCCAAGTGCCACAAGTTAACCCAAAATGATTAATGTTTTTCAGCTTGTGAATTTAATTGTAAGACATAAAGCGGATTAGGTAAAACAAAATTTCTCTAATGACACGATGCTACTTTGACAAAAAATTTCCATGTTTCTAGTCTATGCAAAGTCGGAGTATTGGAACTTTTATACTGACCCAGTTTTCTCTTCTTTCTTTTTTTAAAGCTGAGTTTCAAATCGGCATCAACTTACATACACAGAGGCTTCGCTTTGGGGATTCCACAATATGATCTCGAATTATTCAACAACCAAGTTACAGGTGCACTAATAGTTGTAATAAATATTTTTGGATGATAATACATAAACATTGTAATTTGATTCAAATAGCACAAACTCTTTTTTACTCTACACATCAGTGAGAAGAAAACTCCAAAAGATAGTTATCTTCACAAATCACCCTTCACCTTTTTACTATCAAATTATACCGTGTTGGCTGCCAAATGTTGAAGAGACACAATAATAGATACAGTAATATATATCTCCACATGTCCAATGGTTTTTTAATTTGTATGTTTTTTTTATTATTACTTTTTTAATTTGTATGTTTTTGTTTTGTTTTGTAAAGATTGAGTTTTTTATTTGTATTATTTCAGTTTTCAACATGTCCATTTTCATTCGTGCAATTAATATGAAACAAACTAATTTAGATCTCACTTTTAATTTTACACCCGATGTCAAAAATGTTGAAACCGACCCAGACTAGGAGGTTTATATGAACAGAGGCAACCGGACTTTAAATGGGCTAAATTTATGATCTGTTATCATTTAGATTGTGTAAAAAAAAAACGGGGTAGTACAGGTGTTGATAGTTTCCAGCCTATCGAATGAGGTAGAAGTCAGAACGTTGATTTCTCAAAAAGGTTCATTGTGTTTCGATCAAGATAAATATACAGTGATTCAAGTTTGTTGACGTTCAAGCAGACCTCTTAAGTGATCTTCTTGATTTTGAATGTGAATTCAATTAATTTACATGGTATTAAAGCGGATTTTGATTGCACTCTCTAAACGTGCCCGTGACGGTTTCCACTCGAGGTTAACAAAGGTTGTGCGAGGGGAAGTATTGAGTATAGTGACACATTGTCTCACATCGTCCAAGTTAAGTTTTTAAGTGATCCTCATATATAGTTAGACTCTCCACTTCTACTCATTATCAATTAATTTTGATTATGATCCAACTAATCTACTACCTGTAAGTCGTGTTACATATAGTGATTCAACCTGCTTTATCTTTGCCTCAACTTTCAGGCCATCTACCCAACCCAATTCGCTTGAAAACATGAATTTACTTATTTTTTGTAGTGACAGAATAAATCACATGGAGCAAACAAATTATGGGAATGTTGATTTGAAAGAACACTTAGACATCATGCATGATTGATTTCGATCAGTGACGCTGCTGCATGGCCACAACATGCTATTCATCCGTATCGGTATAAACGAACGGTATATATGTATTATTCCTCACAGCAGAGGATCGATACCATAAGATCACATCAATAAAACCTTCCTCATATATCTCGGGGGCCCTCGTCGTACACCCGAACATTCAATCTCCTAAGCCATATCGAATGCAGAATCATATGATAAACGTCGTACCTTTTCGGCGGGAAGTTCGCCATAAAATGCCTCCTCATCTGCAGCCCTCTTTTATGCATCTTCAAGTACTGCTTACTCGAAATGCTCGTTAAAACCCGTTTCAGGTTCGGAATGTCCTCGGGGGCGAGTATCACCGCAAAGGTTTCCCAGTTCAGCACATCGCTGAACGGTGCCACGTAGCCACTCGAAATGAGCACCGGCACGCAGCCCGTGTACAGCGATTCCACAACCCTAGGGCTAGCAACCTCGTACCCGCTCGGGCACAGGCAGAACTTGCTCCTTCTCAGCAGATCATAGTAGGACATGTTTTTTGGGAGGTAGCGATGAGCTCGTATGTCTGGATCTTTGTCTTCCCAGTGCTCCAGTAGAACCGGCCTGATCGGGCCGTGATCAGGACCTCCTGAGAAGAAGGCCAGTATATCCCGCTTGGAAGGTGGCGGGCCCCCTACGAGTCCTTCGAGGCTGCCGGTCTCGCTAAGGATCTCGGGTAGGGTTACGTCTTTAGAAGGGATGAACCTCTCCGAGGTGTTGGCATTGCACAGAGCCCGGATGGAGTTGTTGTACAAGTTCGGCACCGAGAATGAGAGCTCTGGCCCCTGAAACCATTCACATGCAGTTAGCAACGATCACAGAAGACTTTCATGGTAGAAAATTACTTGGAAATGACCGGAAACTTTGAAAAGAAAAATGAAGAAGGTGAGGCTATAACTATGGTAGCTAGGATTGTGTGACATGTTTACGTACCCAATCGTGGCAAGCGACCATGAGATGGTCGGCGCCGAGGCTGCGGTTCCAGTAGGGGTACTTTTGAGAAACAACCTTAACGTAGTCCATGACAATGCGCTTCATGGGATGCCAGTCATGAGTCGCTCCTTCGAACACAAATACGACTATACTCGTGACGCTGAATGGAAGAAGGAAGACGTGGGCCTTTTCGGGATCGTTGGTCTGAAATCGGCCATCCATCTCTAACTGGCTTATGACGTTCCCTTCGATAGAGTAGATACCCTTGATCGGGCCATCGTGACATAATGGCGGCTCTCCCTCTTTATAAATGTAGATCTTAAATTGCTTCTCCATTTCCAAGTAGCTTCTGTTGAATTTCAACTAAACACATCAATGATGTCACAAATAACAAGTTTTTTAGGACATCTGGTAAATTTGGAACAGTAGAGAAAAGATTTACACAGCCTCTGCATAAAACAATGACCCACACTATATAAATGTTGGTGGATATTAAGGCTGTTTTTGGTTTAGGGAAAATTTGAGTAACGAAAAAATTTGTGGGAAAATGAGTGAATTTTTTTGTTTGGTTAGGTATGGGAAATTAAGCGAAAAATTAGATAGAAAATCGGAAAGAAAATTTGTTAATATTAAAGAGTGGTTAAGTATTTTCCATAAATTTTCCATTCTAACCAAATAAAAGGAAAATAAATAAGATGGATTCCATAAGAAAATTCATTCCTCGCATTTTTGATTCCCTCAATTTTTCCTCAAACCAAACACAACCTAAGGGTTTGTCTCACAAGATTAGTTCATAAGTGTAACTCAACTCTCTCACTTATTATTAATCAATTATACAAATATAATATCTGAACAACATATTTCAGACACACTCTGATTATACAAACTCTCGCTTTAATGTGAATTTAATTATATTGTCATTCCTCCATTTAGAAGAAAGATTTTCCCTTTTAGTCCTTCGCCATACGAGGGATGGAAATGTGTCTTCTTCATCGCCAACTCTAAAAACTAAATTCCTAGAATTTGCTATTTAAGTCTTCAACATAGTAGCTTTACTAAGTTCTGAAGCAGTAAGAAACCATAAAGCTGTAACTTCCAGTCTTTTTCTTGACTAAAAAAAATCAATAAAAAGCACAAACAACAACTGCATGGGTAATAGTAATACATAAGTTGCACTCGTACCTATGAAATGTTCTGGGATTCCAGTACATCGGACCGGATGGCACGTAATCCGGGTCCACCTCTTGAGCCTGGTCTTCCGATTTAGCTTTCCGGATCGCCAATCTAGCCGCCTGTAACCCTGCTTCAAGCCTTTCCAACACGGTGAGCTCTTTTTTACTATCCGCTGTAGCGTTCTTGATGCTAAAACCACCAGGATTTTCACTAGGTGGAGGAGATGCCACACTTTGATTAACATCCTGCCACGCGTATAAGCATCCATTTAATCAAGCAGATTAATGAAATTGGGTCACTGAAATCCTGCAGAGTTAGGTCCTAAAAACGCAAGCTTGTTGATAAAAGAACACCAAGAGTTTCACGAGGAATTTATGACCATTAGCGATGAAAATATTGCATTTAGCGACAGCAATTCTCTTGCCCTGTGCGTCAGTTCCCTTGACCAAATAGTGAATGGTTTCAATGCACCAAATGATTCATACACATCACCTAGAAGACTAAAACACACCCAGATCGATCCATACAGATTCCGCAGTCCATAATCCACACTGCAGCAAATATTAACTTGCTATGAACACGAATGATAAATCGACAGCTGAATCCTTACGAACCCAAATGGTATCTATCCACTGGAGTCTCAACGCCAATCTGGCAACAGATGAAATCTCTTCTAATCCCAAAACTTAATACTACTTTTTATCGACACGGACGTAGAGAAACAGAACATCTGACATACATGTGCAGACATGAATCTGAATTCTTAATGCATATTACTATGAAACAGGAAACAAAACCGTGGAGCGGATCTTACGCTGTCTTTTCGAACGAGCCCGAGCGACTGTTCGGCCGGAGGAGCCTCGACGTCCTGGGGGGAACTCCAACCGGCGCCGCCCGCCCACCAAGGAGATTTATAGTCCCACTGGAAAACCTTCGCCGGTCCGAGAGCCGCAACGAATAAAGATACCAAAATCAACGGCGCCACGAGCAGCAGCAGCTTTGTCGAAGGTGTGGTCTCTCTGTCACCCTCCCCGTCGTCATACCCTACACAACCAGACATGTTAAATTAACGTTGTCTCATGTTTGGTTCATTGTTTGAACATCAACATCCGACATGTTCCTCGCTTTGAATCCACCCACTAGTTGTGCTTGTGCCTCAATCACCCTCAAACACCAAAATCAATCTACTGATCACCCAACAACACCCGAATCCAACCACCCCATTCCTCCCCAGTATACTGAAAAATCCAAAGCTTATCGAAAAACTAGTAACGATTCTGAATGATTTTTAGTACCTGAATTCCTGAGGGGACAAGTTGAAGCATCATCTGTAGCATTGGAATGCGCTGTTTCGATACAAAAAAAAGTCCGACGAATTTTCAAGTACTGGACGAGTTCAGAGGAAAGACCTTCTGTATGAATTTTAAGAATCTCTGGGAGTAGAAGGTCGGGTCGACGGCGGATATGGACAGGGAATCAAACTGGAGAGACTTGTAGGCGTGTTCGATCTTCTTGGTCACGTTGTACTCCTGCAAGATGTCGATGATGCCCAGGTATAAGACCACGTCAAATACCTCGTGGAATGTTTGTTTCTCTTTGCCCCGGATCAGCTCCGCCCGTGACGGCATGTTGACGCCCAGCTGGATTTGGAGCCTGCCAGGGTTCGTTTCAGAGTTAGCAAATTTTACTTGGCATTTGAAGATGTGGAGGATGGAGGGAACTGTACCTTGCTGTGCCCGGAAGAAGGAGATCCACTTCTTCGCTACCGCCTACTGATCCACGGCGCAGTCGGCTGCCTCTGATGTGAGGACCCACCACGACGCTGTTGTCATCTGATCCTCGGGGAACCAAGACAAGGCTTTCCGGATAGTGCCAGATGTCTTCCTCAATAGCATCTGCCACAAACATCACAAGACAGTTGAGTTAAAAATTAAAACAACAATACAACCTCGGGAATTCCAAAAACTGATTAGAAATTGGTTAAGGTTTGGAGACTCAAACCTTCGGAGACAACTTCGAGCCCATCTGATCTGACGCTCCGATTGTGCGACGTGAGAGACCGCAAGTGCTGAGGGGCTCGGTAATGCACACCCAGCTCAACTCTGTGCAGAACATGTTCCCCATTACTACAAAACGAAACTGCCAAGAGAAAATGCTAAACAGTCTCAGCAAGGCGGATCAAATCTCAGAGCAGCGTATTCAATATCGTACCTTTTGACCACTCGACGGCTTAATCCTATGAAGACCGAAAAACTTGGTAATAAGCGTATTCTCGTAAGAGCGGACGTGGTGATGGTACTTTGGAAGCATCCTCAGAAGAACCTGCATGTTCGACTATTATCAGTAGATGGTTCAATCTATTGCGATGAATTTTTTCTTTTATAAATGAAAACAGAAATGAGAGCGACCATCGGGGACAACGAAGCAAGTCAAACTTACTTTGACTTCAGATTTTCTGAGGGTCTTTATCATGAAGCGATCATCTTGTGACAAGAAAAAAACACTACCGCTCTTTCCCGGAGAAGAAAGCTCCCGGAGAGTGTCGTTACCGCAAATGGACAGCATGTAGTCCGCCGCATCAATCTTGAACATCTCTCTCAGGTTCCTACAGAGCACATAACACAATAAATGAGAAATACTGCCACTCCAATTTCATAAATTGGCGAAAAGGAAGAAGAAAAGTAGATGATACACTGACCTAAAAACCATCGGACAATAATCTTTCCACTTGAAGTCTTCTGACTGGTGCGGTGGCGTCAGTTGAGACCCTTCTTTCGGGAAGCTCATCCAAAAACTAGCTCGAGGGCCGAAGTCCGATGCCCGAACTTCTCTTCTCTGTATCGGTGTGATTTTCCCCACCGTATATCTGTCCAGTAAAAGTCACTTTCAAAATCCATCAACACAGAACAAGATAATAAATGGTCAGCAAAGTAATGTTACCTGATTCCAAGCTGCAAACTTAGCATCAGGTCATAACTCCGATGACCCTTCAGGATTATTTCACCGGGCTTCTTGATCTCTTTGACAAGTTTTCGATGCTTCCGTTTTTCCCTCCGTGAGGCTGGTGAGAAACTATTATTCACAACAATCTCGCTGATCAGAACGCCTTGCATGTATTCACGCTCCAAGATCGGCACAGTCATCTCATATTCTGACTCTAAGTCTTCCGTCGTGGAGCGAGATAGCCCTAATGAAGAACCATATCCGATTACCTTCTCGATGGAGACCTCGAGACTCCATCGTCTTTCTAGTGAAACATTTTGGGTGCGAGATTGGTCTAGATTCAACAAGTTCCCGTTAGATGTCTTGCCGAATTGGCCATGGTGAGATCCGACTTTGACGCTTCCGAAATCCACCGAGGAAGCGTGATGGATATGCGAGGACTGGTTCTGGTTTCTCATATCCGGCAACACCCCTCGTTTTCTAAGGGCCTTGAGATAAGATTCTTGCGCAGCGGGTATGCGGGTGCCTTTGGGATAAAATGCACCTTTTCCATCTTTAAGTCCTCGTGTCCAGGTTCCGATATAACAACCGCCGTCGGCCCATGTGTAAATTCCGAATCCATGCATCATCCCGTTCAGCCAGCTTCCTTCGAATGAATCTCCGTTCGTCCAAGTAAGGGTGCCTTTTCCCGACATCTTTCCTCCCTTCATATTTCCCAGGTAAATATTTCCATTAGTCCAGGTGTACTTCCCGGGGCCTTCCGGCGTCCCTTGGATCCAAGAACCTTCAAAGGCATCGCCATTGGGATAAACCTGATACCCGAGTCCATGTTTGACATTCAGCCTCCATCGGCCACTGTATGTCGTCTTATCCGATCCTATATAAGTTCCCGTACCATGAATGTAGCCACCGGAAAATTCACCCTCGTACGACGCTCCCGAGCGCCATTGAATTTTTCCATTTCCATGCCTCATCCCTCTTCTCCACTCGCCCTCATAGACGCACCCATCAGACCACACGTATCTCCCTGGCCCTTCAGGAACATCCCCGAGCAATGAGCCAGAATATGATTCGCCATTGGGGAGTACAAGCTCACCTACTCTGAAGCCGTCAGGTTCTGCATCAACATGAACGAGCTCCCCATTTGCTGGTAACGGAATATGGCCAGAAAAGGCGTCTAGAGATTTAGTCCTCTCTGCAAAAGAAATTCTTCCTTGCGTGCCAACCGCAGCGGCCACAGGGCCAGACATGCATAATGCCCTAGATGATTCAATCTTTCGTACAAGATTCTG
>NQLW01000059.1:1357348-1395584 GCA_002312845.1 Kalanchoe fedtschenkoi
AGTAAATATGTTTCTCGATTTGTATGAATTTTTTCCTGGTTTGGTTTTTGAGGTTTTATGAGTTTGATTTTTCTGAATTTATGGTTTAGAGTTTTTCAGAATTTGATGAATGATTTTAAGACACAGATTATTTTTCGGGGTTTTTTCTAATAGTGAACATATTTTTGGGTTGGGGCTTTTCCAAATTTTGCATTATTTTTATGCTTTCAACTTAGTCAATAGTGAACATGGTTTAGGGTTTTTAGAGTTTGGATATCATGTTTACTCCCTCTGTCCTCTTTTACATGTCACTTAACCGAATTTTTTTGTCCACTTTTACTTGTCACTTACCAATTTTCAATGCGTATTTAATATCAACAACTACCTTAAAATGTCAAACATTAATCATTTCATTATCATAATCAATAAAGAATACATTCCTCACCAATAATCATCTAACAATTTTACTTTTTGCACAAACTTTTTCAAAAAATTATTAACTACCTACCTATTAAATTTGTTCAACCGCTAGCATTAACTTCACTTTAATCTATTCAAATTAACCTTAAACGACATGTATTAGAGGACGGAGAGAGTAGTAGTTATGGTTTTAATGAAATGATTTTGAGTTAATGATCATTTTTTGAGTAGTCATTTAATGGTCAACCATCCGTGTGCACACTGAACAACATATTAAATAAAATTAGAAACATTATTATTACAATTGTGAACATTTGTTACTCATATTCATAAAGTTCATAATCACTATTAAAAAACATTTTTACATAATCCTGAAAATATTTTATCATGCAATCATTCATTATTAAATCTGAAAAACAACTCAAATTCAGAAAAATCAAAATTAAAAAAAAAACGTTCGCCCAAATTCAAAGTAATAATGTTCACTGCCTTAGAATATGAATGACGCATAACCGAAGTAGTTTTATGCAAAATAGAATAATTTTATCTAGATGAGACATGTAATAGTTAGTTATTAATAAATAAATTTAAACTATATATTATTTACATTATTTTTGAGTGAGTGTCAATTGCACTGAATTTTATTCCGTAAGTAATGAGGCAATCCGGAACAACAATTTTCAGTGATTGAAAATAATCGGTCCTTTCGATATGTCTCACAGTGGTCCTTTTGATATGTAAAACTCATTTATAGACGAAAAAAATTTTAAATATAAATTACTCATATGATCAAAAAATATGAAAATAAAAACATTATCGAAATAAAATTCGGTACAAACATATTATTTCTCATTTTCATAATATTTCACATGAAAAATGACGCCATCAAAAAATCAACTACCAATTTCGGACAGGGAATGAAAGTATATCGATAGCTTTCTCACATGTTATTGCGAGCTCAACCACAGTTAGCAATAGTTTTGCCAGGCTGGGTTTCCTGCACGGTGCACTAAACAAAATTTGCGTATGGTAAAGAAAAAACCCCAAAATCATTTATACAAGCCGGAATGAGTAAAAAACTCTGCCGCTATGGCCTTGATTTTCTCATTTAAGGCCATGTCCGAGACCCAAACATCCGGAGAGCCTCGCACAATGAGTTCATAGTAAGGAGTATTTTCAGATAGTATTTTGTCGGAAATTAGTGCAATGCTACACGTGCATAACATTGTTGGAACTGTCATTCGGAATTTGTCACTATCAGTGTCGGTATCTGTCCATGGTTCACTAAATCAATCCTGTTTAACTGGATACAGCACAGGACTTTCTCAGGAAGTTCTTCTGGTTTTTGAGCCTGTCAGAAATTCAATGATCAGAATACAAATTTTTTATCAGTTATTTTGGACTTGTGGGTCACTTACTGAACCCTGAGTATACCAGCGCTTTCTTCTCAAGTTTGTTTACCTGTATTGTTAAGCCAAGATTAAGTGTCGCGAGTTTCAAACGATCACGGAACCCTTCAAGTCCTTTTCTGGATAAGTAGCTGAATCGATGTATGTCCAAGTCAATTTCTAAGTAGTTAGGTCCCTGTATGAGAAAAAGGAATCAGCTAAGCAGCCTGGTATAATTCTCCGAGCTTATAGTGCATTTTCCAACAAACAATCCAACAGCAAACAATGAGAATATTAATTCACCTCAAAGAATCTGTGCTGAGGACGCGAAAGTACTGGCTTATCATGGTATGCGTGTATAAACTTCCTTTCGGCTGGGGTCAAACCGAGGTCCTCTGGGTTTGCAATCCCTGCCAAAATTTTCAGTCTCTCTCTGAAGGGCACGAGTGATTCCCTCGCAAAGCCTTTAACCTTCTGCATGTCATTACTCACCAGTCTCTGCGAAACAAAGAAAAAAGGAAGTTATATTGACAGGTTGAATATGACATTACAAAGGTGTTAATATGCACCAAATGATTAAAAGTTGATGAATATGAATGCACAGTTTGTAAGAATATACTAGGAATGTCAAAATAGTCTTCTGACAACTTGTCTATGTCATGGAACATCTGGCAGCTATGTAATGTGGTGCATCATGAAATTTGAGGACAAGGAAACATATCGAACATAGCAAGTCCCATAACAAGGAGTGTTAACTTTTGGCATTTCAGTATATCTTATTTATGTTCCATTGATCCATATATATAAGGCTGCTATTTTGAATCAAGTATCTGCGGAGCAAATGAAAGTACCTCGATGCTATCTAGGAATTCAGTAGATGTTTCTTTGCTGAAATTCTCAGCGGCCCTAAAATATAACACAAGATTTATGCCTTCACCGTCACTATCGCCAAGAAGCATGGAAGCAGGATATGCGGGCAGCTGCAGCAAGCAATTTCCACGAAGTTCACCTCCGCAAGGCCGTACGGATACAGAACATGTTGGAAAGTTTTGAGTAATTGATTGAGGTCATAACTGTGTACCTGAATATTTATGATCAAGAGTGAAGGTACACTTTCGTGTGGTTGTACAGGAGGTAGTTCAAGGTGCTGAGCAATATGGTTAACTTTTTTGGAGCTCGCAAATATATCTGCGCCGATAGGAGTATATGGACTGTGATCTGGGGCAGGAAATTTTTGTTTATCTCTGCATCATTTGTCAGTATCATCTAATGAATTTGCAGAAGGACAGCTGCGGAAGCACCTAACAGAAATTTATAAATATAGCTAACCAAAATCAGCTGTGAACGTACCTGAAGTAGTTTTTACCACGAAGCTTAAAGACTGAAGGTGAGAGAACTGACCAGCTCCCTGCACTTGATTTGGTAACCTTGGAATAAGGAATAAGAAGCCCTGCTCGTGGGCGATAGGAGAACCTCTTGGAGACATCTGAAGGGGAACTAAGCATGTGAAAAATTCTATATGCCAAAGCATTTGCCACCAGGCCAATTCAGTATTTTCAGTTAATGATCCACTCAGCTTCAAAGATTGTTTAATGAGTCTTGAGCAAGCAGTCTCAATCAAGACGCGGATTCATAATTTAAAATGACCTGAGCAAGTTTCTATATGATTGTTTATATATTTAAATCAAGAGATTTTCTTATCTGATTATGGCAGGTTCTATTGAAATGTCTGCATTATGAGAAACATCCACTAGGTTAAAAAAATTGGGACGTGACAAGGAAGTACCTCCTCGCGAAGATATGAAGTCGTCATCAGATTCTGACTCGAATAAACTAACCGAGTCAAACCACACTTCCTCCTTGGATCGTCCTGCAGACACTTAAACGCGAAAACAGGATCCCATCGAACACATGTTAGATCAAACTCAGCGGAGTAATGCACCACATGGTCAACATTATGCTAAACAATAGTTTTCAAGTTGTAGCCCAAGATCAAGTCAGATGCAAGTCAACTTTTGCAAATAACAGATGATCGAAGGAGCATTACCTTCATGGTCAGTGTGCTGGGTGAGTTGGAGGTGGCCGAAATGAGATCTTGGATCAGATATCTCAGGCTTTATGCTGGTATCTGTGGCACTGCTCTCAAAGCCAACTTGGTCAAAGTCATTAGCAGAACAGTCTGCGACCCGATTCCCAGCATCAATCATCCGCTTGCTGGGCACATCAGCTTTTCTGCTGGATCTAATATCACGATGTCCACCATTTCTACAGAAGTACTTTCTGAGTTTAATCCTTGGTTTAGATGCGCAACCACCCATTTCACGTAGCTAGCCTTATAATCACCAACTCATTCCACCATCACAGAACAGGCAGCCAGGCAGTAGATCCATCCCACCCCACAAACCGCTCCGTGGCATCTGCTACAAATCAAGAATAACTACATGCTCAGATCCCATATCCCAAATCCAGAAGTTTAACTGTAGGGAAGAGGAGCCAGATAAGAAAAGAAGCACAAACCAGCAAGTCTGAGATTTCTAGAGAGACAATTACAAGGACACACCAACTACTAATTATATTCCATTTGGTTTGGTCATATATTATTACCTACCTACAATTTGAAACTGAATTTGAAATATAGTTAAATTTTCCACAACATCCATAAAGGCCAAAAAGAATAACATGAAACTTATAGAAAGGCAACTTGTCCAGAAGTCAACAATAACCTGCAGAGAGGCCTAAACTGCATGTTGAATCCAAACATGGATCTGATAAATAAACAGTGAGTGAAAGTCAGGTGAGGAAGATTCAATTAGAAGAAAGTAAACGGTGAAGGCAAGAAGTTTGGATTCTATTGCAAAAGTCAATCAACATTGAGAAAGTGCTGATAACATTCATACTTTGATATTTGAAAATGTAAAAATATCTAGTGCAGAATTCACCCTTTTG
Source organism: Kalanchoe fedtschenkoi (assembly GCA_002312845.1). Lineage (NCBI taxonomy): Eukaryota > Viridiplantae > Streptophyta > Magnoliopsida > Saxifragales > Crassulaceae > Kalanchoe > Kalanchoe fedtschenkoi. The sequence goes on from NQLW01000059.1 coordinate 1,362,082, forward strand.
TCCTCCCGGGCTGGCTTGGTCACTGCAAACAGCAATCTACATAGGACATATGACAGAACTTCTGATATTCAAACCTTATCAAATGCCTATGTGAGACTGAGATAACCCTTTTGTCTGTGTCAGTTTGAAAGAAATAATATTTAGTTATAATCTACTTCATGGTCTAAGATATAAGGGAGTGAAGAATTTCCTCCCCTGGTTAGGGGAGACTCTTCATGAGATAACTCAATGCGCCCCACAAATTTACTGTAACAGAAAATATAAAGAAGAACATATAGCAGCTGAGTCTCATTTACAGCAACTCGCAAAAGTTGATAGGTACAATGCATGTCACAATGAGGTTACTGGAGCTCAGAACAAGGTCTCAGAAACCAACTATCCAAAATCAGATCCAGATGAAACATCTTATGATGTTACTGCTACTTTAATTTATGTTAGAGAGAAGAGAAGTTGCCTCCACTTGCAAGGAAACTAGCAAATAGGCCCAACTTCTGAATGGGGCAATATGACAGCATCAACAAACTTCAAGCTTTGCATGGTAATGAACATTGCTGCGGAACCACCTCTCGATTGTTTTGGGACTCACATTGCAACTGGAAAGTTCAACACACCCTTCGCTATCTCTGGAAATGATTCTCTTCTTTCTGTGAATTTCTATTCGTTCCAAGTTGGTAGCATTTTGAAGGAAATATACAATCAGGTTAACTCCTTGATGATAAACAAAATTATTCGTCTTTATAACCTTCAGATTGTTGTGGGTGCAGCTCTCCACTGGCAACAACTTTATTTTGCCACTCCTACTCACATAACTATGATGCTGCAAAAAAATATAAACTTATGATGTTAATTAAGTTCAATCGCATATCGTTCAGCTAATTTTTGAGTTGCACATTTTAATGGTAGGTGTCCTGATCATCCAAGACTGCAAATGAAACCTCAACTGCTTTCATAATGACCAAATTGATTCATGTTGGAAGCTTGTCATCATTATTAGAGATGCTTTCAGATTCATGTCCACTGATTTAGAAATAAATAATGTCAGGGAAACCAGACTTACAGATAAATCCAAATAGTGCAAAAAAGGCATCATCCTCAGGAATATGGTGACTAGCTTCAGTAGAGTCCTTGTCTCACCATAACCATCATATAAGACCAAGTGCCTCAACTTATTAAAAGTGGGCAAATTCACTGGCATTTCAAAGCGGTTGTATTCCAGCTACACCATGAACAAAAGTGGTTGAGCAGGATCATACAAAAAAACAACAATGAAGTGGCTCCAAATTCACTTACCACAATGGAATACATGCACATGTGAAGAGTCTTAAGATTGGCCACATGGTAAGGGAGTCCGCTTGTGACATAGTTTAGTCCCGATATCTCATCAGGAAAACCTCCCACAATACTCAACTTTTTGAGCGTCGAAATCGGTTTAAATAAGTGGCTTTTTATCGAGTTCCCCACACATTCCACAGATTCCAAACTACAAGTACAAGCATCGCTGATCTCTATCTTCCTAAGAGAATCCAGGTATCCAGACACTCCCAGGTGCTTCAGCTGCTTCGACACTTTAAACTTAATGACAGCAGGACCAAAGCATTTCCACAATGCCAAATGCTCAAGCTTTACACAATTTGACATTATACCATCCACCAACTCTTGCTTCACATGAACTTTCCTCAGTGTAAGCGACTGAAGCAACCAGAAACGCCCAAACTCCAAATGCCCCAATTCAACACTCCCCAAACTCAAACTCCTCAAATTCGACCCAACACCACCATACGACACAAACCAGTCAGGAATCACATACCTTTCCTGGGTATCGTTATACACATACTTGGACAAATCAACAGCAAGATTGCTCACTCTCTTATCAAACGCAAACCTAATCCACTGATCAACCTGAGCCGAATATTCACAGGGCAATGTTGTGCTAATCCTAACAGTTTCAATATTCCCACCTTGATGAGACCTCACGGCATTATTAACCCACTCCACATACTTGAGCTCCAACGCCTTACCCACCAATCGCAAGTCGGAGAGACGGTGGTTACCTTGGTAAATTTGACTGAGGTCGAGGTCGAGATTGAGATGCTTCCTCCACCGGAACCGCCACTTTTTGGAAACGAGACTCGTCTTCACCGCTTCCTTGATCGGAAGGTGTGAGATGATGGATTGGATTAGTTCTTCGGGGAGTTTGGCGAACGCGTCGTTGCCGATCGGATCGGCAGAGGAGGAGGAATAGGGCTTGGTCCGCTTGCCGGATCGTAAAAGCATGTTGATCGGCAAATGGAGTTCAGAGGATGCAGCGCCGGACTCGAGAAATCCTATCGGCGATGCTAAGGATACCAATCGACGAATGCCAGATGGATTTGATCATTCAAGTTCGTCATTTGGGAGATGCTCTGCTGTCAGGTTTAGGGTTTGCGCCGTTGAGTCGAGCCAGGCTTCTTCGGGCATCCCCATCAAAACATGTTTGTGTGTTTATTATGCTGTGTTGGACCATGATGTCGTTTGCACGTGCACCTTCACATCAAATTGTGGACGTGAAATATTTTATTAATTATAATTTAACAAATAAATAATTTAAATTCATATGAGTTGTAGAAATATTTATTAAATGGGAAAGAGAAATTATGAATAATAAGTATGTAAAAGACATTATTGTCACATGATATTCATGTTTTTTTATAGATTTTTTTTAGCATTCTCTAAATGTAAGATTGTACATCTATTATCTACTAGACATATCTTTACATTTTCGAATTTTTGTTCCAACAAAAGACTAACCACTAGCAAGATAACATGACTAGAGTGTCATTTAAGAACACCATTGACTTCATATTTACGACTTTTGAATCATACTTAGTACATATAATTTTGGGGAGAGTACAATAGTTGGTTTTTGGTTTTGGTCTGAATCAAACTAAAATAAATCAATTGCGTCCGGAACCGTATCATTGTAAAACAGTTTAGTCTATTATTTTAAAATTATATAATTAAACAAATTAATTATGTTTTATTGGTTCAATTCAACACTGAAATGATGAACACCCAATTATTTATGGCCAGAGAGTTGTCATGAGTACGTGAATATTATGTGGTAAATTATCTTATTATTCTAGTGCAACATAAAAAATGTGTTTTTGTTACTTAAATACAATATTCTACTAATTTTTTAATTCATCGTGTTGCTTTTCATTTTTTTTAAAAAAATAGTCACATGAATGTTTTATTTTATTTTAACTTCCCGTTTCCGTAATTTTAGCCCATAATTTTTTTAGATCTTAATTATATTGCTAACAATCTTATTGGAATAATCTATTAGTAGTCATCCAATAACTATATTAAGAGATGCTTCTAAACTTTAAACTTCCCATCAAACAAATGTTTCTAAACTTTGAACGAAAAAAATTGTTAAAATCTTTTTTTTTAACAAAAGAGATGCTTGTATTGAAGAAAAGGACATATGCATAAAGTTTAATGTTGAAGAGCAAACAATAAAGAATGAACAAATGAGCAAAACTAAGCTAAGGTAGAAGATGATCCAAGCTGATAGCAGCTGCCCAAGAATTGTTAAAACTTGATGATTTGATATGCTTGATTGTACCGAGTTTGAGGGTGGATTCATTAATGATCAAATGAAGAATTTGCTGTCTGTTGAAGGGAACCTAGTTGAATACCACATTGTTTCTATCCTTCCAAATCTGGTAGGCACAAGAAGTAATAAAATTGAAGCATATGAACTTTACTTTCGAAGAGGGAACTTGTAGGAGTCAGTCCAATCAATAAGACTGTCCAATGATTGAAAGCAAGAGCAGGCTAGATACTTACAAAGGACGAGAGACTCTGAAAATAGGTTGGCAGTGTAGCTGCATTAGGAAAGGATGTGATCTTCATTTTCTAGAGTAAGCTTGCATAAAGGACATAAATTATCAGGCCGAACGCCCTACTTGTGAAGCCTTGATCTTGTGACAAGTCTCCTATGATAAACTAGCCACATTAAGAAAGAGTTCTTTGGATAATTCAACTTGTTCCAAACCAAAGAGAACCAGAGAGGCTTAGAGCCATTAGGATGAAATAACAAAGAAGTTGATGATGTTGAAAAAGGAACCCCAGGGAGCTTCCATGAAGCCGAGCTGATGTCAAAGCACTGCAGAGCCAGATGTCTAGTGCGCAAAAATTGTTTAAGAGGCCAGGGGGTGACATCTTTGATAGGGACTTACCACTCATCCCCATCTTTGACATAATACTCATTAATCCATTTTATCCTTGCTATATTTTTGTGATGAATAACATCCCAGTTATGACCCAAAAGGATAATTGAATTAATATGCTTAGCTAGCTTGATGTGGAGACCACCATGATTGGCAGGGAGGCAAACTTTGGACCATTTCAGAAGGGATTTACAGAACCTTTGCCACAAGAACTTTCTACACATGGTATTTATGCTGCAAAAGTTGGCCTTAGGTATGTCAAAGATCCTATACCAGTAAATTTGAAAGGAGTTTAGCACTGATCTGATCAAAGTGAGCTTTTCAGCGTAAGATAAATGTTAAAACTTTTTTGTTAAATGGTGAAACGCTTTTATTTTCTGATGAAAAAAATAAAATAAAAATAACCAAGTTTAATTGAAAATTGAGCTTGATAGAAACTGAACATTCTAAATATTAACTTCAGAAAAAAAAATCTTAATTAGTTGACGTGTAAAAACAACACTTTTTAAATATTAAAATTCTTAACAATAATATTACTATATATCATTTAGGAAAAACATGGTCTGTGAATTTTTTTAGTATGGATAGTAATTCGTGGTTAAGTATTTTTGCAATTAGTGAAATATTATTGATGAATTTCAAGATAGCATTTATACCGTGTATCTAGGAATCAGTTGTTTTGTTATTAATATTAAATTAAAGAGTGGTATAGGATAGCAACTCAAATCATGTAAATTAGAAATCAATATATAAAGTAGATGATAATAAATATTATAGGAATAAAATCCAAAAAGGGTCATGAACTATCACCACTTACCTAATTGTAATCTGAACTATCGCGATTTTCAAAAATGGTGCGATGAAAAAAAAAAACTAATTTTCTAAAATAAAATTCACCATTACATTCTAAACTAATATTATTGTAAGAATTAGATTTGCATGCGAAAATCACATCGTTTGGTTATCAAAATAAATAATTATCATTTTGCGCACATAAAGAAAACGACGTCTTTTCATACTCAATCATTTATAATTCTTAATAAATTTAAAAATCAATTATATTTAAGAAATCAAACAAACTGATTTTAAGCATCACTCAAAATCATTCCAATTTTTTTTCATCGCACCTTTTTTAAAAATCGTGGTAGTTCGGATCGCAATTGGGTAAGCAGCGGTAGTTCATGGTCACTTTTGAGTTTTTTCCCAACATTTTAATATAGTTTATATAATTAAATTATTATTTTAAATAAACACCCTTATTATATTGAAACGATACTAGTTGTCGTTCAAAATAATCGATCATTAAAATGAAAATTTTTAAATATTTTTTATAATAAATTCTTTATATAATGTTTTTAATTTTTTTGCCGAGGACCGGTTTCCAAATCATCTTTTGGTGTTCTTACTTGTTTCTGTGAAAAATTTGATCTTATCTTTAGATCCAAAGGTAAAACATCACCGTCTTGGCTCCTGAACATACAAAACCACTATCACTGAAAAGTCATAAAAATAAAATGAGATGAAAAGAAACTAATAAAAAAATTGAAAATAAGAAAAAAAATAGGACTAAGGTAAATAAAAACTAAGCTAAAAGTTCTTGACAATTAAAATGTTGCTCTCTGACAACGACGCCAATTTGACAAGCATATTTTTTACCTTTATATTTGTCAATTATTAGTTTTAGTGATCAGTTTCATTCAAATAAAGTTGAAAAGTTCAAGTCAAACTAAGAGAATCAAGTAAGGCTTGTTAAGACACTAATCATAGTTAATGAATATTTAGTCTTAGCCGATTGATTTTAAATTAAATGAATGTCTCTATTTAAAACAAAAGTAATTGTGCAAGGGAAGTTGTATTCAGATGATGGAAATATTATAGGATTTCTACTTCACCTAAATTATATGCAAACTCTCATGTTACTCTTGTAGCACAAAATAATCATCTACCGTATATCATGCAACTTCAATAATATGACGTACAACTTAATAATTTACATGCAGATACGACTGTTGGGTGTTCCTATGCATCAAATTATAGACTATAAATTATTTTGTATAATGTTATTTCCTGATTTTGGTCTTCATATCTCACAAATATTAATCAAAAGACGATACACTAATATTTACTAAACATGCTGTAGGATAAAAAAACTACTTAATATTCATAAACAAGCTCATGATTTTAGATTTTAGTTGACTAGGATCATTGACTACAACTAAATACAATATTCATTCCATTCCGATTCTGACCTAAACTCTCAATAACAACACCATCAAATTTCGATTTCCTTTACTTCATGGCTACACAATTAAACTGTGAAATAAAATTATTTAATTAGAATATATTCAACAAAACTCAGAACAATTCACATAACTCTACTCTGAAATTTCCCTTAACATAAACTCTAAATCAGAAACTATCCTAAAACTAGAGCTGCAGTGTCTTTTGACACAAACTCAAATCCAGAGGTGTAAAACCTTAATGAAAACCCTTAAATCGCAATCCACAAAAAAAATTACCCTAAACCATCTATGACATGAAATTACCTCAAATCATAAACCTAATCTACCAAAAAAGACTTTGAAACTACCACAATTGTACCTGAAACTGACAAGGGTGATGATAATGGGAAGTAGGCAAGGTGACTAGGAAGGGTCAGGATGGCTTCGTTAACTTCTGCAGGCGACAAAGAGCGGTGGGTGGCGGAAAGAAGGCAAAAAAAGTGTTGCTTCAAACAACCGAGGAATGTGTTCGTTGCAAATCTATCACAGGAGCAAACCACAGGTACAATTCCCGATTTGTGGTTTCATCAAAATATAATGTCCAAGTATGTGACATAACCACTATATTTCCAAACAAACCACAGGGGTAGAAGGCGGCTTTAGTGGTGTTCACTATACGGTTCGGTTAATGGTTAAGATTATTTGTATTTTCGGTTAACCGAATAAAAATAAAAGTATTAATATTAAATATAAAAAAATTATAAAATTAATGTTAATATTAAATATTAAAATGAAATATAAAAATTATAAAATCATTAATATTAATAAAAATGAAATATAAAAAATATTTAATATCATATAAATATTAATTTAACCAAATTAATCGAATTTTTAGTTATTCGGTTAATCGGTTAAATCAACCGAAATTAACTGAATTTTTGGTTAACCGAATAATATTAATAAAAATGAAATATAAAAAATATTGAATACCATATAAATAGTAATTTAACAAATTAACCTGGTTAACCGAATAATATTAATAAAAATGAAATATAAAAATTATTGAATATCATATAAATATTAATTTAACCAAATTAATCGAATTTTCAGTTATTCGGTTAATCGGTTAAATTAACCGAAATTAACCAAATTTTCGGTTAACCGAAAATTCGGTTCGGTTAATGGTTAATACTTTTGACGATCGGTTAACCGAATAACAAATTTGGTCGGTTAATAACCGATTGTTCACCCCTAGGCGGCTTGCTTCAAACAAATCGGGAATGCAGTTTGGGATTTGTCTTCGTGTAGGAACTTTGCCATGCTGGTTTGCCAGGTGAACTGAGGAGGAGGGATGTGTTTCCAAGCTGGCAAATCGCGGTTTGTGCAGGCGGTAAGATATAGGTAACACGCTTTTCTTACACTCAATTTGTTTAAAGGTAATTAAAAAAATAAACCAAATATTAGAAGATTTTTTATACAAAATGAAGTAAGAAATATGTTGAAAATAATTTTCGACATTTGAAACCAGATAGCAGATATTATGGTTTTTAAAACCGTTGTGGCATAGTATATCTTTAGTATATATATATTTGTACGTTTTTTAAAAAATAAATAATTGTGATTAATAAAAGAGAAAATTTTTTAAAGGAGCTACGAACTATCATACTTTCTTAAGTACGATCAAAACTATCTAAATAAGGTTTAAGAAAAAAAATTTGACTTATTTTTTTAAATAAAATTTATAATTGCATTCACTAACTAATGTTATTATATAACTTGTATCTGTGTGCTAAAATTATATTATTTTATCATCAAATTAAATAATTTTATATAAAAAACTAATGTATTTCATACTCAACTGACTTTATTACTGAATAAATTTAATAAATTAAATTAAATTAATTTTAATGTGACAATTTACATTAATAAAAAAAAAATTTACACCCTATTTATCAATTTTTCTAACTTAAAAAAGGTGAGCACAAGCACAACGCCGCATGTTTGCTGTCTTGTTTTGAGACCATTTTCCCCACATGGGCCATTAACACATGAACTTGTGTCTCTTTCTGTCCCATCCCGATTAGATTCCAAACGCCAGCTGCGTCTCACTCGTCTCACTCACTTTCCACCCTCTTTTCCTTCCACCTCTCTCTCTCTCTCTCATCCTTCTCTCCGCCACCCGAAACTAAATTCCTAGATTTATTCTAGTCCCATCGCCACAGGCAATCAAATCCCCAAAAGAGGTGGAAATGGAGAAGGCGCTGGTGAAAGTCGGGAGCATCAAAGCCGGTAGCTTTTGGATTTCTAAGAAAGCTAAGGAAGAGTTCACTAATCTCACTGAAGAGATCACCGTAAGTTATCGTCTTCTTCTTCTTTGATTTTCAGATGCTGCTCACACCCACACACCCACTTGATCATTTGATTTGTCCTTTTTGTTTTATTTGGAACGGAAGTTAAACAGTCGAATTTGGGTCTTGCGGATTCTCAATGTATTCTGATTTTGTTGTTGGAGGTTGAATAAATGGTTTTACTCGATTACGTAAGTAGATACAAATGCTACTTGTTGACTCAAATTAGTAAGTAGGGCGTAAGTATTAAGCAATGAATTTTTTGTGCATTATGATAAAGAAGTATTTAATATTTTATTTTTCAAGGTAGGTGATAGTATTAAATATGTATTGGAACGTGAGAGATAATAATGGACAAATAGGCTATTTTTAAGTGACAAATAAAATAGGACAAATGTAGTATTTATTTTTTTTCTCTAATGGGGAATAAAAACGTCTCCATGTTGTTGATGCTGCATCTGCTGGAATGGAGATCTTAGTTGGCTCAGTTTCCATATTTGATTGCATCTGTCTGCATAAATATCTCCAAGTCCCTTTGAATATTTTAGGCTGCTGCATTGTGTTATTGTGACTTATCAGGTAGTGGGTATGACCAACTTAAAATCTAGGAAATAAAATTGCGCATTATGGTTAGATTTTCTTTACCTACTACTTGTTAGTCTGATTGTGATGCGTTTGATTTTAATTACTACACTTTGTGATTTTTGTGAAACGTGTAGACTCATGCTGTTTTACGAGGGATGTTATGGTTGTTGCAACCTGTGAGCAGTTGGGTTTTGTTATGGTGCTGATTTGGGGGTGGAGTTACTTAACCTGGTGGATGAACTAATATCAAAATGCTTGACCATTGTGCAATAGGAATAGGGTGATGGCTGGTTGATGGATTGTTTTATTTATCTACTATATATATTCATGCATGTTTTTTCAGTGTTGTCAAGCCATTTCTTTCGTTGAATTACACATTCCGTTCAAGATTGAAATGTGTCCACAGCTCTATTTGGTCTGTCCTTTTCAACTGATTGGTAGTGGTTGTGGTTATTCACTAACCTCCTGGTTGGCCCTGCATTTGCGTGTGAATGATGTTGAGCTTGACACTCCACTTATCTTACCCACTTTTTGTTCCACAGTTTTTGTTTTAATCTTTTCTATGGGAAATTATTTCATTATCAACAAATTGGTTTAACCCTTCAAGTTGGTCGACCCATGTGTTGTCCAATTCCTTGAATATATATTTGTTATTGTCATATCTTCTTCCCTTAGAAGCCATACCTGTATCTGAACAAAGTTTCTTGAACATATTGAAGCTTTCAATTGATAAGTATCTGTTTTGATACATGGAAGAGAACAAATTGAATTCTGATAGTTACATATCTATCATGTGATGACTACATTAGTTTGATGTACTTCTTTCCCGTTACCTCCTTAATATTTTCGTAATATGTTTGTTTCTTGTTGCAGACTTTATCTAGCACTGTTGAAGAGAAGGCGAAATGGGTGTTCAACAAACTCAAAGGTGTGCAAAAATTCGGTGCAACTACTTGATGTCTATACAATCTAATGTGATTCAAGTTCAACTGTAGGGAACATTACACCCAAGGGTAGCCGAGTTGATGTTGGTGCCGGTCATCTCGTGGCCCAATTGGTCACGGGTTCGAATCCGGATGACAACACTTGGCTTATCTTGAATTCACCCGGAGGGCTTGGGTGTAGGAGGTATCATCCGGAGCCCTTCTCCGGAGTTTAAGCCTGCTCCAAAAGATACGGTTCTCCGGGTTCAAAAAAAAACTATATGGAACATTGGTAGTGATGATATTATTATTATTATTTTTTTTAAAAAGTACATAAATTTTTTTTAACTCACCCACCCATGACCCAACCACCAAAATTCGAACTCGAGATGTAATCTGGATGATATTTCGGATGCACTTTCTTTGCTACGATATTATCTCCATTTAACTCTGTAATAACCTGATGACCTAAAGTTGTAATCCCTCCCAATAACTTGGCATCATCTGGTACATGCTTCACATTCTAAGTTGGACAAAAATTTGCTTGTGAGATAAATCTTTTACTTACTACACTGGCTTTCTTTTGTTGCAGGAAAACCAACGAAATCTCTTCCAGATCTCCTCCGAGAGTACAACCTGCCACCAGGCCTATTTCCTCGCAACATCATATGCTATGAATTTGATGAAATGAAGTCCAAACTTATTGTCCACTTACCATCGGCATGTGAAGTCAGCTTCAAAGACTCATCTGTGGTAAAGTACGCTACTCGGGTCAAAGCCATTCTGCTGAGAGGTAAGCTTGCCAGCATAGAAGGTATGAAGACAAAGGTCCTGGTGTGGGTCAAGGTGTCGAATATAGCAGTTGAAGGTCAGAAGAGCGATAATAAGGTGTGGTTCGTGGCAGGCGTCAGGAAAGCTAGACCCAAGGATGCATATGACACACCTCTGGATGCCATACGAGTTTCAGAATTTTAAATAGGATTCCGAGCATTCATAATATTCCACCTTGTCATGTCACTTTGGAGTGAAGGGAGCATGCCTCTGCATTCTTTTCTGGTCGAGATTAATTTATACTCCACGTGGAATATGGTAGTGAGGTAAAATATGGTGTTGGGTCACTGAGGTTACCTTGTGATCATTTGTAACAGAAATTGGCTGTGGCATATTGAACTGTCACTTTTTTTTTTTGCGGTTCCAACTTGATAGTGATGCACATACTCACTGTGGGTCAGTTTACGCTTACTTTCAGTGTAAATGCGGACTCAAATTCATAATTTTGAAATTGTTAGAAAACAATCTCAGCTTGACTTGACTAACAACATGTGTTCTGACATATATAATACTTAAAAGCTTAAGAATGCCAACTTTGACAGGAGTGTTTTGATCAATTAAAGAAAAACAATATAGGGTGTATTTTCTTCTCAAACTGGAATCAGCGTCAATTTAGATGACATCTGAACATTTTAACTTAAAGAAAACATGATCCTGCAAAATTTTATCAATTTTCGGATAGGCTAACTTTGAGGCCATTGAATTTCCAAGCTAGTGTAGAAGGGAATGGTGTGTATCTTTAGTTTAGCGTGGGCGTGAGGGAGCACGAAGTGACAAATGTCTGAATAAGACTTTGATTGGGAGCGCGAGATGCTTGAGATTGAATGTAGGACTTTCTAAAATTTGCATGAATATAACTTGCTACGTCATCAATAGATCACTACGAGTATCATTGAGAGGAAAAGCTGTAGAAGAGGAATGGACAGGTAATCCGGTTTGTTTTGATCACTTACATATTTTTGCTTGTCCTGCTTATGTGCATGTACCTGGTGATGATAGATCAAATCTTGCTGAAAAATTCAAGAAATGCATCTTTTTGGGATATAAGAAAGGTGTCAAGGGATACAAATTTTGGGATCCGATAGCAAAGAATGTGGTGATCAGTAGAGATGCAGTCTTTGATGAGCAGTCCATGTTACAACAGAATGACGAAAAGGTGCAGTTGGATTTTGAACATACCCCTACATCAATAGAGAAAGTTAATACTTCTATTTTAGCACCTGATAGCTCAAGTAAGGATGATTTGCAGAGCTACAATCTGATCAGAGATAGAGGAAGACGCACCAATCTAGAGCCACCAGACAAATTCAATTTTGAAGATAGAGTCTCTTCTGCACTTCACATCAGTAGTGAAGATTCGATTACTTTTCAGGGAGCTACACCTACATCAACAAAGAATGTTGATACTTCTATTTCAGCACTTAATAGCTCAAGTAAAGATGATTTGTAGAGCTACAATCTGATCAGAGACAGAGGAAGACGCACCAATTTAGAGCCACTACACAGATTTAGTTTTGAAGATAGAGTCTCTTATGTACTTCACATCAGTAGTGAAGATTCGATTACCTTTCAGGGAGTTATCACTAGCCAGAAAAAAGATAAATGGATGATTGCAATGATAGAGGAGATGAAGTCTTTGAAGAAAAATGATACATGTGAGCTAGCTCGGCTTCCTGAAGGGAATGAGCAAGATACTACGAACAAGTTCAAGAATTGTTTGAACTTGTTGAATGTTTCCAGCGGCTAGAAGAGCAAGAATCTCAAGCCACTTTTATGTGTGAGATATCCCATTATTTTATCTCCTACGTAGCAAGACATTCGCTAAGGTAGAGATTTGTTGGGTATAACTCATATACTGATAAAGGACTTATGTTAGAGTGGAACACGAAGTGACAAATGTCTGAATCTCAGTGAATGGTAGCAACAAGGCTAGTAGTTGTGGATCAGAATTAAGTGGACTTGCGATTGCGGGGCCGAAGGCCCGCGATATGACATATAGATAGAGTTACTATTATGAATACAATGTAACTGTAATCTAATAGGATTCAACAAGACATGACATTCTAAATAATACACATGCGCTCTTTTTCTTCAGAGAACATCAACACACCGCCAACCTCGTTAAATACGGTGTACTCGTTACTATTTTCTCTCTGATTAGTTAAATGGAAATCTCAACATAACTAAATGAGAATAACAGTAGCATGTGTGCGCTTTAGTGACAGATGATCTGATAAAATGCATTCGGGGCATATTTTAAGTTTCTACAAGTTGCTTTTTGACATTTTATATGTCTTAACTAGCTGATTCAATATTAAATTAGTTAATTAAAATACTAACAAATATATTAAATATCAAAATAATTTATCCGCCTTAATTTGGTTTGTAGTGCGTCCGAGTGCCTTAAATCAGAACTAATCAAACATTGATCACTAATTGAACTTGTCAATTTATCAAAATGCATTTTTAAGTGACTTTTTGATCAATAAGGTATTGATGTATTGTCTAAGAATTGTGCCAAAATAGTGATTTGTAATTTAGAAAACACATGCACATAAATTTGTTGAAAATGGACGGTAAAAATGGTCACATCATTAAGGGAATCTTGAATTCATATTAGAGTTCGATTCTTTGTCGTAGCATACTAAGCGCCGGCTCAACAAAATTTACGCATATTGTCGTCATATTCAACCTTCCTGTCGGCCTCCACTCACAACCACATAAACCAGCACCTATGATGTCCAACGCACTTGCAAATTCCAATTTGCCAACAATATTGTAAACTTGTGTGCTTCATCCTCCTACTCCAAAGTCCAACCATCACATACAGGATCACTTACTTCATCGGACGAGCTCCATCATTCGATCTCCATCTGGGTTCCCATCATCTCCGACAGTTGACCAATTGTACTAATACTACAGTTGGCTAACTTACTGAATTTGAATTTTTCCTGGTTATTGGGGCATACTCTATTTTTAAAACCTTTGGAGCGGGGATTGGGATTTAAAAAGAGATGGGGCTGAAGAGGGCAGCGCCATTTCTCGGGATGGTGATGGCCGAGTGTGCACAAGCTGGCCTGATCATTCTCAGCAAATTGGCTATGGCTGATGGAATTAGCAGCTTCGTCTTTGTTCTGTACTCCAACGCCATTGCTGCTCTAGTCCTATTTCCTATCTCTTTCATTGTCCACAGGTCTCCCTCATCCTTGCCTGCTCAATTATTTCTACTTTTTAAGTTCAGCTTAGTTTTCATACGTAATGGTAGGGAAAGTAGTGAGATTGCCACGGATTAGTTTCTGATTCTCAGCTAGCAATGTCCCCTTTATCAATAATGTTTTGCTAATTAGAGACTTGGATCAGTAACAGACTTTTTTGGTTTGCAGATTCTCCTCTCGGCCTCCATTTACACTTCCGGTTTTGGGTGGATTTTTCATGCTTGGTGTACTTGGGTAAGCGAGTTACACTGGCAGTACTGCTGTTCCATTTGTGTTCTTGGCCTGTTTAGGTTACTGATTGAGAATGATAGTACTCTGGAAATGATATCAGTAACGTGGACTTTTTTGTGTTCCTAAAATGCTAATAGTTGTGCTGCCCAAGTTTCCGGGTATGCTGGAATAAATATAAGCTCGCCTACCCTTGGAACAGCAATGCTTAATCTTATTCCAGGGTTCACGTTTGTACTTGCCGTCATTTTCAGGTTAGATTCTCTTCCTACTGTCATATGTTTTTGGATGTCATTTTAGCTTGCCTGCCCATGGGCTTTCTCTACCTCGCTTGCTCATTTCATGTGCCGGAACTACCTTATTCAACACATGAACAAAATTTCAGCTAATATGATAAATCATATTTCACAGAATTCTTTTTTTTTTTTTTAATGAGTGGCTGCAGTATGGAAAGACTAGATACAAGAAGTTCATATACCCTAGCAAAATCTGTTGGGACCATAGTTTCAATTATCGGGGCATTTGTTGTTACATTGTACAAGGGTCCTCCGATTCTTGGTTCACACTCGCCTTCAAATTTGTCTGGCGAATTTCTTGTCACACAGCAATCGAACTGGGTGCTTGGAGGATGCTTGTTAGTTGTTGATTGTATTATGGCTGCCTCATGGCTCATTTTACAGGTAAATTAGTTAGGTTCCATAATTTGCGAAGTTTCTATCTTGTAAACAGTTTTCTCAAATGTGTTTTACTTTTTTTTGAAATCATAAACTGGGTTTTCAGAATAGCCAAGTATGCGTGACCTTTTTCTCATACTTTTTGTTAGGCGTCAATATTAAAGAAATATTCAGCAGAGCTGGTCATGGTGTTCTTCTATTGCTTTTTCGTAGCCATTCAGTCTGCCGTGATATGTTTAGTTTTGGAAATTGGTTCCAAAAATTGGAGCTTGAATTCGAGCATCAGACTATATTCTGTCATATATTCGGTAAGCAAATTATTACCTTGACTCGCAATTCGCACAGCTGTTAATGGGAATGCAATCAGCTCAAAACTTGACATATGTGGTAACACCATTGGCCCATCGCTTTGCCTAAATCATTCTCATGTTATATGCGCATTACTGTAGGGTGTATTTGGGTCTGCATTCCAAGTCGGAGTTGGGACTTGGTGTCTTCATCAGACAGGGCCTGTATTCGTTGCTATGTTTAAGCCTTTGGGAATCATTATTACCGTAGCCATTGGGGTCATATTCATGGGAGAAACATTTTATCTTGGAAGGTAACTTAACCTCAACTTCCAGCTCAAAAGTACATATTTTCGGCGCTCATATAGTTTACGAGATTCATGTATCTATGCAGTTTGATGGGATCATTTGTAATAGTTGTGGGTTTTTACTCTGTGATGTGGGGCAAAGCCAAAGAGGAAGCGGAAATCAGCAGTGGAATGAATATTTCCGAATCAACTAGTCAAAAGGTTCCTCTTCTGCAAAATTCTGGCGAAGGGCCATAAACATTTTGGTGCAAGCAGATGTCACTGAGGCTAAGGTTAGTACTTGTACTGAATCTGAATAATTTTGAATATTGAACAGAGTTGCAGTTGGTCTTTCATTCACCTGAAGAAACTTATTGTTTTTTTTTCTCTTCAAATAAGTAAATTGTTGTTAATAGCTGAAAATCATTTTTTTTGTATTTTATAATTAATCATTAATATCTGTAAGATATCGTTGGTTTCACAGTGTGATTGGTGCTTCTTGTTGAATCATTTTGTTGACTCGTTTCATTATGTAAATACAAGTAACTGTTAAGTTTAACCTAAAGTGATAAAAAAAACTGATTTATTGAATTATTTCATCTTTAGTTAAGTATGATGTAGGAATGTTTGGATCATCATGAAATATTCCGTATTTTATAATGTGTGAAGCATAACGTTATATACTAAATACATCAAATACTAAATATGTAAGACTATGAAGCATTCACTTTGATACTCTTGATAGTCTATCATCAAAAAATTGAGGAAGACCAACACATTGGCCTAGTTAACTTAAAAGACTTTGGGATCTAAGTTCATTCATTTTAAATTTTAATTCTAACAAATGATATCAACTGTCCCTGTAGTGAGACTACGAAGATTTGTATGACTATACATATATAGGGGAGGGTTCGAGAGAGCACCACCCCCTCCGATACAACGAGATACGCACCCCGAAATTCACCATTAGATCTGAGCTTCAATTGCCCAGATCAATTGAAGAAATAAAATTGGGTGGATAGTGGAATGTTTTTTTTTTTAATTAGATTATTTTATTGATAGAAGTCCAAAAAGACCTATTAGCGAAATGCCTACAAAAGGGGCGCAAGGCCTAGAAATGGCTAGAATAGCCTACAAAGGGGAGGGCTCGGAGAGCCTAAATGCGGTGGCGCAGGGCCTAATGACCTTGGCTGGAGGAGCCTAAATCAGATGGAGATGCAGGTGGGGCTTGGGGCCTAAGGGGTGAGACACACGGAACACTGCTGTGAATGGGCGCGGGGTGTATGGGATTGGGCACTTGGCGCTGGCGGGCATGGGTGTTACCGCGTCAGGCCGTGAATGGGTGCGGGCGCGAGGTGCTGGTGCGCTGCTGATCGGACACTAGTGTTTTTAGGCTCGGACGCTTGGATGTTAGGGCGCAGATCCTGGGGCGAAGAGCTCCAAGCACCTCGCGCTGGGGGCGCAGGGCGCGGCCAAGGCCCGCTCTAAAGCAGGGGACTTCAGAAATTGTCGATCTGTCTGCGGCTGATGGTGTCGGCCCAGATGCACCATCTCGGCACATATCTGTAGCAGAGCAATGGATCTAGGCACCCACATCAACCGAACGCAGCCCAGGTCTCCCAGATCTAACCTAGGACTAACATGAGAAGGCCAATTGCCAGGCAGAGGGCTCCCCGCTTCGCTGCGGGGAGAGCTAGGCTTCTGACGAGCCGGATTCCACCATAAGAGCTGGATTTGGTGATGAGGAGAGCTGGGACTGACGGACAACGAGAATTGGAGCTGGACGAGTTTCACGGGCCGACAGCAACGGACAAGGATCACACACTGAATCGACACTAGAATCATCAAGATAAGGAAAATTATTATTCTAAAGAACATGCTTAATAATGGAAGACATACGATGGCGTAAACAGCTATGCCATCAAACAACTATTTGCTTATTGACTCCAAAAGCGACTTTGTTCTTTTGAATTGGAAGAAGAGGGTGAGGCCTCCTTCACAATTTCCTTGATGAAGGATCATGCTCATTGCATGGTCCTTTATAAAGAAGAAATTGGGGTGAACTCGAAATAGACATTAGTATTTGATGCTAAAGGATGAACAAATGTCAGGTTTTGTGAGTACTAGAAACATGGAAGATGTGTTTTAACTAAAAATTATAGACAATATATAAAATTGTATGACCAAATTTACTAATTCTCATAACTGCTCCATTGACCGCATTGACTTGATTGTGTCCACTATACTTGTCATGAACCATCATCTTGTCCAAGTCGCGGGTAATGTGGTCTGTAGCTCCATAATCAGCATACCAATTCGTGTTGACGTACTTCATATATAGGTTGTCGATGGTGAGCCACTCGATCTATTACCTTGTTGATAATTTTTTTCGAACCTATGCCACCAGTTAATGGCAGTATGGTTTGACTTACCGCATAGTTGACACTGAGGCTTTCCATTCTTTTTCTAGAGTTGGCACCAGAAGGTCCATTCTCACGCCTCCCAATGCTACATCCACCTCGTCCATGCACATGATGTTCACCACGGTCACATGAGCCACTAAGATCATGTGCAGTTGCGTTTTTAGAAGATTGTGCCTTATATTTTTGTAGCATCTCCAAGCGCATCTCGTATGTCATGATCAGAGCATACAAATCACTGAGAGATCAAATTTGCTCGGGGTAAGACAGATGACCCACTTGGGTCACAGTCAAAATCTAGACCAGACAGAATGAATTACGCCATTTCATCATTGTAGACGGGCTTTCCAGAAATAACAAATTCATCTCCAATTGTGTTCATTTTGTTAAAGTATAATGTAGTGAACATGTTCTCCTTCTTGAGATTTGTAAGATGCATACGTAGATTGGTGACCCGCGTACGATATTGTGCTGAAAACATTGCCTCGAAGGCGGTCCATACTTTTGTCGTCGATTCCAACGTTGCCACAGTGCTAGACCTCTTTAGTAAGAGAGTTGAGCAAGAATCCGAGAACTTGCTGGTCTAGCACCAACCATGCGTCGTACTCCGAACTAGAGACGGTCGTCTTGGTTTTGTCATCTTTGTGACGTCAGCCGTCTTTGCTGGCGCCGAAAAAGAACCATCAATAATGACAACGAGTTTAGCTCCTCTAATTGGTCGGAACACTTTAGCCTTCCAAAACAAATAATTACCACATATGAGTTTTTCATAAACTAACAGATGGTGTAGAATTGGAAGTGGAGGCCATAATACTAGATGTGCATTGGAAGGATGACACTCATGAAAGAATTAGCAATTCTATTGAATTTCGATATATTTCAAAAGTATAAGAATTCTATATATTTATATGGACACTAGTAGGAGTACATGTAAGTATAAAAAACGGATATGAATTATCATGAATACTAAGTGAAGGTTATCTCATGACAGGGACCATTACAAAAAAATCTTCTAACATTCATTCCACTAGACATATCTCTACACATCTGATTTTATGTCCAACCACAGCTTGTCTCCATTCCCCGGACACCCCCCTGCCGTCGCAGCTTTTTCTGCTTGATTCCTCACATAACTGCTGTAACTATCTGCCCAGCATTCGTGTACGAGACACATATGTAACTACCCCAAAATTTACATCAACAATAAGGTCTCCATATTTCCAGATCATATATTGTAGAAACACAAAGTAGACAGCTTAATAATAAATCATGTTGACTCTACTTAGCTTCACCGGCCTTGTAATTATATAGAAAAACCAAATCACTCATACTCAAACAACACAGCCAAACGACATATCTCTCTCTCACATACACAAGGGAAACATCAGACTTTTGGATCATAAAAGGGGTTCATGTTGCATGATGGATTACTATTCCTCAAAAAAGAGAAGATGTTGCCCGACTAGACAGCAGCGCATTTTTTTGACGCAGAAGCAACGACGGCGGAAGCCACGACAATGTCCAGTGTGGAAGCATTCAGTTCTGCAAACCAAAGCACAGTTGTTCCTGCTGACACATATCCCTCTGAACCGGCGGCTCCTCGACTCACATGTCCTACCCTCTGCCACCTTTATGCTCCCCATATCTGCACCACCTCATACAACCATAATATTAAGATACCTTTCAACTTATCAAAGATGGGAGGAGACCTCAAATCATACCATAATTTATTTTCTTCGTGTATATATGTTCTAATATTTAGTTGCAACACAAAAGAAGAAGGCCGGAGATGGAGATGGAGATGGGTTACCAGCAGCGGCTAGAAGCACCAGCACAAGTAGGAAAACTGCGACCCAACGAGCAGAGAGAGCCATTGAATAGAAGGCACTGCGGACTCAGACAAGCTTTGAGCTGATGCACGTTAAGCTCTAGGTGCTTTTATAGTGCAACAGATGAAATAAGACATTTCGTATTTGGTGTGTAAATAATCATAACCCCAAGAGTTTGCGTCTTGTGTCCAATCTAGAGATGAAAAAAAAGGCAAAAAGTGAAGAAGAGAGTGTGGGTGAGCTGGAGTGATGTAACATTCGCCAATTCTTTCAATCACTTACTTTTTTTCATCTGCTTTTGTAGACGCGCTCTTCACTTTGCTGACACATTCACACAACAATATAAACACAATCTTTGCAGCTCTTTCGGTGGTGATCCACCATGTAGACGTGCATCCAAACTGACTTTATAATTCAAATTTCTAAAAATGGAGAGATGCGTAAGATTACGAGAGGAAGACGCTAGAAAAGCAAAAGCATTATTGTTGTATGAGTGACCAGAGATATCAACTATACCCCCAAAATGTATGTCTTCATGATATTCATGTTACATGTTATGACACCTTCATGCGTGAACGTAGTCACTTCACTTGATCTAATTGATAAGAGTTCGTGATATTCAATTAAATAATTTTGGGTTGAATTCGTATTGGGAGCACAGGATGAAGTGCTCACTATAATATTTCGGTGTGGAAGGAGTTTGCCCATGCATGGTGCACTTTGAACCAGTGGTGGATTCAACAATACAATTCAGTGGTGTCAGTTTTATATCTTTGGAATCCTTTATAAGTTAAGGGGATCAAATTTGCAATTTTCACTATACCAAAATTGTGTTTTAAAATTGTCATTAATGTTAAATAACTTTGAATTACTTAACTTATGAAGTCAATGGGAATCCCGCTGGCCATGGTGGGTGAAAGGTTGTTTGGAGGTGAGCAGAAGTAAAAAAAAAAAAAAAAAATTTTTTTGATGAATATAGATCGTGGAATGTGGACAATATTAACAAGCAGTTTTCTTCTGATATTTTGAAAGCTAAAGTAACACGTGACGGATTCCCATTGATTTTAAATTTTTTTGACTTTTCAGTATGTAACGTGACTGATTAAAATGACACATAATAACTAATCATAGATGCGTTCATAATTCATGTGATAGATTGAATTCATCAAAGAATCTGAAGTTGGTTGGTAGATACTTTTACTTATTTGTAGTAGATTTTTCCTATTTTAAGTTGCATCCGCCATGTACTATCGATGGTTTGAAGATGTGTAAAAGCTGATGTGCAAATATTTTTAGTAATATTCAGGGATTTCTATTGAAATAAATTAAAAATAGTTTTGCGTCATGTCATATGATATTTGTGTCATTTCTTATTATTATTCTTATAAAACTCATTTCATAAGCATTTCACACACATTGAGACAAACCTTTTATATAATTCTTAACAATGATTATAGTTTGATTTAAATACTTAATGATATATGATATTGGAAGATAATACTTTTAAATTTAAAGTGGCGTATAAAGCCAGCTGGGCCAGCCGGCCAGCTCGGTTGGTCAACCTTATTTAACCTATCCTGAAAATTACCCCTTTTCTTACGTGGTAAACCCGCCAAAAATCTAACCGGCAATGTCTTTAACTGGTAATCCAACCTAAAATCTAACAAGTAAATTTTATAACCGATATCCTAGCTATAAAATCAACATATAAAAATTTACCGGTTAACTGTCAACCGGTAATTGGTGAGTGGTAAGTTTTTCAATTTTTGGTAGTGATGACTCACTAGCTAGCCTGGGACTGAGTGGCCAGAGGATGCACCTGTTCTTAAGCGTCAGTTCATCAGGGTACTATACTCGGGTCTGTGTCAGTCTACAACTCACTGGACTGACCAATTGTTTAGGAACTTTGAATCTCGTAGTCCGCTTAGCCTGTCGCGCTTAACTATGATAAAGATGGTTTATTAAAGAATAATGAGAAGTCATATAATTTTGTAATGTTGCCGAGGTGTTTGGATATTCGGGTCGAGTGACATTTGTTGGGCTAAGCTCCAGTAATCTCGTTGGCCCACGTTTGAAAGTGGAGATTATGATGGAATATGATAAGTAATATCAGCATAATGTGTTTAGTTCAAAATATGATAAGTGGTAGCAGTTTCAAAGAATAAATTTTAGTTTTAAAAATCAGGTAATAATCTATCCAAAATAGATGGGATTTTTTATGTTGTTACTATAAATACCTGGAAAATTTGATCTGCTACTAAACGTGTGTCTAGATTTAGAAGTTTAATAATATTAGAATTAATATTTTAGAAACAAGTAAAATTAGAGATTTATTTCTTATTATATTATAGTGAAGTTACTAATACTAGTCATATTATGCATGGTAATAGATCCAAGTTGTCTTAGGATTGTTGTTTAGTATAAATAGAGGGCTTGCTTTGGTATTTTTTAAAATTGATCCTTTCGTAACTTTTGTTTTTCCGACTAGCCCTCTGTTGAATTAGTTTTCTAAAATGGCCTAGTTGACGCCAACCGCGATTTCAAACAGCACCTCCGTTTCAGCCGCGGTTTCAAACCATGTCTCAAGGATGACTGGGCTTGCCGCTGATTGTGCAGTCCAGTCAGCGTACACGTGGCCGATCCGCCGTTGCAAACTGCACTGAACTTTTAAACAGCAGCTGGATTTTTTTCAGCCACCGTTTTAAACCGCGGCTGGACTTAGTCCAGACACGGTTTGCAACGACGGTTCGACCTGGCCTAGCCTCTGAACTTTTTATTCAATTTCAGCCGGCGTTTGGTTCTACATGCTTCTAACATTTTATTCCAAGTTCTATTACGTTATTTTATTCAAACCAATAAGTGATAAAAATTGATAATAAGCCAAACAATTCATGTTGAAGTTGAAAGCAAAATTGTAGACACGGTTTGAAACCGGGTCTTCTTTAGGCCCAACCGCCATTTTAAACGGTGGCTGAAATTGAAAAAAATTTCAAAGGTTAGGCCAGATCGAACCGCCTTTGCAAACCGCGTCTGGCCTAAGTTCAGCCGCGGTTTCAAATGGCGGCTGAAAAAAATTCAACCGTTGTTTGAAACCGCGGCTGGACTTAGTCCAGACTGGGCTGCAACGGCGGGTCGGCCACGTGTACGCTGACTGGGCTGCACAGTTAGCGGCAAGCCCAACATCCTTGAGACACGGTTTGAAACCGCGGCTGGAATAAAAGGAGTCGCGGTTTGAAACCGTTGTTGGCGTCAACTAGGCCATTTTAGAAAATTAATTTAACAAAAGATTAGTCGGGAAAATAAAAATTACGAAATGATCTATTTAAAAATTAACGCTTGTCTCCAGAGTTTGACATGCATGAGTTATGATAGTCAAGATTGTGGAGAATGAGTCTTTATGTTGCACGCATTCACGAAAATGATGGAGTATGGTTCTTAAGTATGGGCTTTTTCACAAATCTTTACTTTTTGATATTTTTATTTTTCTGTGTGTATTTTATTGAGTGTGCTATCTTGTTGGAACATATCTAACAAGATGCTAACTATTCCATGCTAGTTGATTCACCATTCTTAATGCTTACGGTCTAAATGTGTGCAAACAGACTACTTTTTAGTGGTTTTTGCTAGACAGTCATGGTAGTTTCAAAACAGGAATGATGATTTGGAAAGGAATGCAAATAAAAATCTGCTAAAAAATAAAGGAAGTTTAAAACAAGAAGATGAGTGGGACATTGAGTGTTTAGTTAATATCCGGTAGCGACAGAATTAGAAATTTTGTTTCTAGGGTATACATTTTTTTTAAAATTGAATGAGATATCTAAATAAATTATATAATATTTTTTAATCTTAATTGGGGGTATAAAAATATTTTTAAATTTACTATGGGTACAAAAATAAGAAATATAATATTTTTGTACTTAATTGGGGGTACAAAATTATTTTTTTTTTATTTTACACTAAAATTGAAACATGTTGATTTGGACCTGGGTAGACAACTGTCCATTCGGTGTTGGGTCTTACAAGAAAAGTGTAGAGAAAGGATAACAGGTTGAATGGTGTCTTGAGCTGAGTGGCTATTGAGTTTTCAAGAAATGGGGAGATTTATCTTATTGTGACAACTATGAGATACTTTTGGGAGGTTGAGTTATATAATTATAAGAAGTTTTAGTATTTTGTAGTGAGGATTTACTGAAATAGTTTAGGTCCACTAAGTTCAAATATTCATTCTAACCTTTCTTCAGCTCTTTGTTCATTACTGAAATATTTTGCTCTATATAATGAAAAAAATAATTAGGCAAGATAATTAATTGTCTCTGACTTAAAAATTGGGATCTGAACTAAGAAAATAAGTTATTGAGGCAAAAAAATCCAAGAAAAGTTTAGGAACTATTTTTTATAATTTATTATTTCGAGAGTGTTTAATTTAAGTTTTTGAGATGATATAAGAGTTAAATAAATTTTAGCACCTAATAATAAATTTCAGTGGTAAATATTTTTAATTATAGAGAGTTAACATCAAATAAATTTCAAGTAGTCAAAAATTCTTATTCTAAGGAAGTATGCTACAAATGAGCGAACTTGTGTATTAGCAAATTCTAATGGAGCCATCTGGCCTACGGTTGGAATATAGAAGTTATCCAAGTATTCTTGAGATATTATTATTATTATTATTATTATTATTAATGAACTGGATTTCATTAAATATTTTATTTTTATGTCACTTTTTTTTAGTTTCCATTTTGATTTTTTTTGGACAATTGTACTGTAATTTTATTTTGAAAAGCACAATTATGAACTGTAATTTTCAAAAACTAAATAAAAAATGAGATAGAAAACAGAACAAAATATTAAGGCCAATCTGACAAGAAAATCATTATTCTTCGATTTTGTGTCCATCTTATTTGTCTCAGAGCTTTTATTAATTTTCTGGATTGTTGTAGGATGCTCCATTTGCAAACTTATCCTTATCTCCTTAAATTTTTTAAGGTTTTCTAATGGCGACTTGTGAAGCGTGGCAGCATTGACAAGGCCATTTCATCCTACACCGAGAAAAGGACAGGCCCTTCACCAAATAGTAAACCTGCAAAGAAGCCCCCACGCAACTTCTGCTTTTTTATTTTTTAGAAAAAAATTAAATCCATCAAACATCTGAACAATGCGTTAGTTTGGATGGATAAAGTTCACCATATAGACCATAAATGCATCCGTGAAACATTATCACGTATCAATATAATTTATCACGCGATATATTAAAAATGAAAAGAATTTAGTCATCAATGATTAATCGGCATGTGTTACTTTATTTTTCAATACATGTGATGTCACTTCATTAACTATGTCTGTATGTGGAGGCAGATTTAGAAAATATATTAGGAGGGACTGAATATTAAAGAATGATTTTTGTGGGTATACATATAGTATATTTTTAATTTGAGATGATTCATTTTTATCTTTAGAGGATTAATTTTAAGCTTTATTAAGCTTCACAATCTAAAATATAATATATAATGTATAAGAAATGTTTGTTTTTATCCTTCTTAATATTTTTTTCTGAATCCGCTCCTACATGAAATAATTGGTAAACTTAATTTGCTGTATCTCAATATAATCAGGCATTATAAGGTCTTAAAAAGAAGTGTGGAACAAAGGCCATGTCTGTTAATTGGATGCTTGGTACATGACAGAAATTATTGGGTGGACTCTATGCTCCACACGACGGTGGACACCATTAATAGAAATTCATCATTTGTTGCGTTGAAAATCCAGAGTAGCACGTGGCAATTTATCATTAGTTTGAATTTGATTTTTACTTTTCAACACTAGACGAATTTCAATTAGTGGTGACGGTGAACACAATCCACCCAAAAATCAGTCTGGTGTGCATGGTGCTTGCATGGTATGTTGACGAGGATCCGAGTAAGCGGAGGTAATATATTCTGAAACACCAACATTTTCAACGCACATATTATAATGCAACTAACCTAATCTATTGGTTCCAAGATTTTCAACCCCACATATATATTCTAACACAATTAAGGTAGTAATCCATTGGTTCCAAACTAATGGATGTTGGAAGGCTCCAAAAATATTTGGATTTGGATTTGGATTGTTTCGACGTGGATGTCCATCAGCAACAACTACTCCCATGTTATTTTAACACTAAGAGGTGGATCAAATCCAAGAGTCCATATGTCTCAGAAGAAGCTGCTTTTGGAAACTCATTATGGCTCTTGGTTGCTGATCAGGTCTTACTGAGGCTTGGGTTCCCAGTATAAAATGATACAGAAGGGTTGAAGAAATTTCCCTTCTTTCTGCTTGCCACCTGTGAAAATGGTCTTCTTGACTTCTTGCTGGTTCATCGTCGAGAAAGTTATCATTCCGGATGGTTATGCCAAGTGGTTCTGCTTGAGCTACTTTATATATCCGGTGATTCTTGTTTTCGTCCCCATTTTTCTGTTTGTCGAAAAGCTAACCGGGTGTCTTGTACTAACTGTTTCATACGCTGTAAGGTTCTGTCGCTCTTTGTGTGAGTATGGTTTCCGACCTGCCAGAAGCTTGGTGGTGCATGTCCGGAGTTTATTGAGTGGTTCTGACTATGATCAGTATTTTGATAGCATAGATTCCACAGATGATGATAGCCAAGATGCTATGGCTGTGGATTCTTCCAGTTGCTTGAGCTTAGTAGCGGTAGGCCGCAACGGATCACCCATAGCTGAAGAAGCTGATTTGTTTGAGGAGATACGGCATGATTTTAACGAATATGCAGAAAACATTTACGAGGTGAGCTCAGAAAATAGTTTAAGCCCGGATCATGAGACCTTTTCTCATGTAGATTTTAATTCTGAGTCTTCTGATTCGTCTGTCGATCCAATCGAGCACCCATCGCTGAATTCAGTAGATCACCCATCTCTAGATTCACCTGTTAGAGAATATTGCTTCATCACAAATTCAGATGGGTACTTTGGGTCAGCTCCTAATTTGGAGTCCCCGGCGTCAGAGCTTGAGCCAGAGCAGTTTGACGATCCATTCTACACGGAGTACGCTGATAAGATGAGATGGTTTGATATGCTCAATCACGGCTACATAAACTCCGAGATGGGTATGTTTAATTACATGTCCACTTTTAGCACAATGCCACCTAAATTGCCTACTGAGTTGAACGAAGTTACTTATTTCCGTCTTGTAGGTGCAGTGTTCATAAAACAAGCAGGGAGTAGGAAGCCAAGGGACCCCTTTGGGGCCTCCATCCCATTCATGGCATGGCAAAGGGCTTCAAGCAAAAGCCTCCTTAAGAGCTTGGAGTGTGAGTTTGAAAGGATTTATGTTGCCCAACTTTGCTTATCATGGGAGGCTCTTCACCACCAGTACAGGATGGTGGAAGACTATCTAGCCAACTCCAGCACACAGCACGGATTTTTCGACACCAATGTGGCAGGAGAGTTTCAAAAATTCCATGTGATCTTAAACAGATTCATGGAAGATGAGTGGAACCAAGGGAAAAGGTACTTGAACTATGTCCAGAGGAGGTTTTCGGACAAGACTTTTCTCCAGGTCCCTCAGCTGTCAGGTACAAATATCATCCTCATACCTTTTTTTTTAAGTCACGCACTCAACCACCAATGAAATTTGAACGGAAGATCACAAAAATGACAGATCGTCACCACTCATCCTCAGCTTTTGGCTCACCGTCCGCTTATTTTTTCCATGTAGTATCATGATTCAATGGCATTGTGCGCTTTTTGTATTGAAGGGTTTTACGAGGAGGCTAAATGTGGAACGATGGGCGAGGCCATGAATGACGCGAGGCAAGTCCTCAAGGCTATAGCGGAGTGCGTGAAGACGTACTGTGAATTTGTGAAGGCAGATAATAAATACCGCTGGCAGAAATTCATCAAGAGCAAACTGTGGAGCCATCCACCAGTTGAGGATCCAAGCGACTTGGATCTTTTGGCCAAGCTCACTCGAATGCTCCAACTGGTAAATAACAAAATGTATGTGAGCAACTCAGACGTCGAATTTTTAAAGAGCTCTTCTTTTTGTTGCAGAAGGAGTTTCTGTTGAAGGACTTGAAAGGAAAAGAGAGGTGTTGGTGCAACAAAAGGGAGACAACTATACATGTCGGAGACTTCGAAGCAAGGAAGGAAATGCTGTTCACCATAACTAACCTTAAATTAGTGACAAGGGTTTTCGACTTGTACATTATTACGACTCCACAGCTCAAGTGGTGTAAGGACAAGCTTGACAGCATAAGTTTTCTGGGAGGGTCTGTGGCGACTATTAGCTTTATTAGACCTTTGTTCCCACCTTGACAACATTATCGTAACCAAATAAAACATTGTTCAGCTAAAAATGTTGGTGGAACATGTTGTTAACTTCGTTTCTCAGGTCGCCATTCTTGTTACTTGGTTCTCTTCTATCCATAAATATCTTAACTTTCAAATGATACACAATAGAACACAGTTGAAATATCCTACACCAGTTGAATGAGCTCCCACCTCCCTGCAACGAGTCCCATTTTTATTTCAATCACACAACGAAATGCTGGTTCATCCTCTACTCTGCTTTTCTTCTGCCAATAGTATTGATGGAATAAGTCGAGCCGGAGATTCCGTTTTATCCACCATGCTAATCTCATTTCGACCAACTCCACTGCAATTTCCTCTCTGCCTTTCTTGAAATTCTATTCTTGAGTTCCAATAAAGACTCATGGCATGATGGCAAGAATGAGAGAACTATTTGTAAATCTTGCTTACGTACTTGGAACTAGAATAGTTTATGCTTGGGGCTGCAATTTCTTCACCCTCAGTTTGGTTTAGAGAAGATAGAGAAGAAATTATAATGTGAAAACGATATTAGTCAAGGGACAAGATGCAATTGGACACAAGACTCGCAAAGAACACAACCTAACCTAACTTGATCTCATCCTGACAAGATCATTTTGCGTAACGGTAATGGAAGCGGAGCAGCCGGCCAACCAGAGTGCATATCGTGCATGCCGAGATAGCAACTGGGGTGAATAATGTACTTTAATGCCCTTCATATGATTCTCATATGATTCAGTTAAAATGGTCCATTTGCAATATTTCATCTCCAAGAAATCTAAAAAACAAAATTATTCAAATGATGATCATATATATTTATTTAATAAACATTAATGCGCAGTTGATAAACATAAATATATAACTTATGAACATAATTATTCATGTAATGCACGTAACTATTAAACTAATGAATATGCTTTACTTTTGATTTTCAAGGAACTTTAACTACCGAGTTTGCACCATAAATGTATACTCCTTCCGTCCTTTGTATGTCGTATAAGGTTAATTTGAGTAGATTAAGGTGAAGTTAATGCTAGCGGTTGAACAAAAATAATAAGTAGATGGTTATAATTTTGTTTAAAATAAAAAGTCGTGCGAAAAGTGAAATTGATAGATTATTACCGGTGATGAATGAATTTTGTATTGATTATGATAATGAAATGATTAATATTTGATATTTTAAGATAGTTATTGATTTCAAATACACATTAAAAATTATTAAATGATAAGTATAATTGAACAAAAAAAATTCGGTTAAGTGACATGTAAAAGAGAAGAGAATAAGTAATGTATAATTTGACTTTTGTATATGCACGCACGTTTACATTGTAAGGAAACATAGATTGGAAGAATATTATCTAGAATACAATCCTTAAAAAATAATAATGTCGGAGAACCTTAAATACCCTTCCTCGAATATGTCATATGATCAATTGAGATGGAAGTTATGCAGATTTGACTACTTTGTTATTGACGAGGTCTTCTACTATTTTTAAACGTCCACAAAAAAAAAAAAGTTGATTTCAAACAAACTCATCTTATCTATCTATATATATATATTTATTATATATATAACAGAATAGGATGGGAGCGTCGCGACGCTCCCGGTCCGGTTCGGGTCGGGTCGGTTTGGTTCGGTCCCAGTTGGCTCAGTTTGGTTTGAAACCGGTTGGTTTGGTTCGGTTTGTAATCAATCGGTTCGGTTCGATTTTAAATTTTCAGTTACGGTTTCAAATTTTCGTTTCTAATAATTTGATTTGATTTTTAATTTTTCTCGAACAGAACCGAACCAAACCCGTCGGAACGACGGGTACCAATACTTGTCTATATATATAACAGAATAGGATTGGGAGCGTCACGACGCTCCCGGTCCGGTTCGGGTCGGTTCAGGTCGGTTCGGTTCGATCCCAGTTGGCTCGGTTTGGTTTGAAACCGGTTAGTTTGGTTCGATTTGTAATCGATCGGTTCGGTTCGGTTTTAAATTTTCAGTTAAGGTTTCAAATTTTCATTTCTAATAATTTGATTCGATTTTTAATTTTTCTTGAATAGAACCGAACCAAACCCGTCGGAACGACGGGTACCAATACTTGTATAACAAAATAGAATTGGGAGCATCGCGACGCACCCGGTCGGTTCGGTTCGGTTTGAAATATTGGTTTAAAACCGGTCGGTTCGGTTTGAAATGTTAAAAAATTATTCGGTTTGAAACGGATCGTTTCGGTCCGGTTTGAAATGTTAATGGTTTGGTTACGGTTTCAAATTTTAAAAAATCGATAATTAATAATTTGATTTGATTTTTAATTTTTCTCAAACCGAACCGAATCCGTCGGGTCGACGAATACCTTTCCTTGTATCTACATAACAAAATGGAGTGATTAATCAAATGGGGGAGGCCAATAGTTCCAGGATCCATTTTAACACCCAAATATAGACTTGATTCGGTTCGGATCAGAATCCAACCCGATCCATTATCTGTCCTAAACTTGATAATTAAGCTGTAATAGGATTTTGATCCAGAACAGTAAAGTCATATGTAGCAAAATTAAAACTACGTAGTTTGAATCACAATCATCACTCACTCGTTATCATGTGTTAAGTAAAAATTAAATAATATTAGTAAAATCAAAACTATCAATTTTTTTCTTATTTTACACGTAAACTACTTATTTTAACCGATATTAAATTTGCTTGGCATCTTGATATATTATTCTGCTGTAGAATATCTTGCGCATAGTATAAAAGAGAAGCGTGAATGATGACGGCGATGACAAGTGGCCAATATAAAAGAGAAGAGGCGACGCGCATGCATAGAATTTATAGAAGAAAATAGAAGCATGTAAGCTGACGTTGAATTATTAAATTTATGCATCAATCATTATATTTATATATGAAGATCGAAAGTTACTTTTGAGAAATTTTTGGGAAGATTGTGTTCATTACGTGGTGATCAACATCACCAATAGAAAGTCGTCACGTGGCGCATTGAAAAATAAAAAAAAATTTAAACTAATGACAAATCGCCATGTGTAATTTTAACTTTTCAACGCGATACGTGACGACTCTCAATTAATAATATTCACTGCCACGTGATAGACACAGTCCACCCAAGAATCAGTCGTTGTCCATCTATTAGAACCAAGTGCGTTGACCGCCATCACAAGCTTTTACTGTTTTTGTTGACACATGTCGTCCCTTATTTGGCCCCAACTTTGATAAATAAATCTCTTCCATCACATCATATCCTTACCTCACCACTCCACGAATGTCCAACACTTCTTATATTAAAGAGCAAACAGCGGTGATTCCTAATAATTTAGACTATTAGAGTTTGAATTTTGTGTTTTTGTTGTAATATTATATTAATAAAAAATTGATAAATATATAATGTTAGTTTTGGAAGATGTTTAATATAATGAAATTTAATATATTCTTTTGAAAATTAGTGCAAAATGTATAATTAAATGGTCTGTATTGGTATGAAATGACTTTCGTTATGAATAAGCAAAATGAAATAATTAACATCTGACTTTTTAAGATATGTTTAGTTATTAAATAAGTACCAAAATTATTAAATGATAAGTAAAAATAGATAATTTTTTTAATTAATTGATAAATAAAAAAGGACTTGTGAATTGCCCCTACATATTGGATTTCAAGTGTAAAAATGTAATTGGATTATGAGATAGTTGAGTTGGTGTGGGTATTTGACTATTTGTTTATCATGTGACTCGTTTGGTCACATATTCAAGTTTATTTTTTTTAAATTGTCTAACCATCAAACTTAGGAATATCATATTTTGTTATCTTAGTCTAACAACATCCACGCTTATCCTTATTGCGAAATCGAAAAACTGACGGTATTTGAGGATGAAGACATCTTATCTTTCACTTCTTCAGATACAGCAGATGGCGTGGATGTGGTCTTCTTGATGCAGAGTTTTTGAAGGAGATAACCTCCCGATCGCTTCAGCACCACTTTTGATCGAAATTGAAAAATGAGGTTTTTTCACATGAAATAACGAAAGCTTAAGCGTTACATTTCTCTGATATTTCTTATGTGCAGGTGCTCAGTGATGGGGACCGAACCCTACTTGTTCGAAGGACTCCCATCGAGGGCCTGCAATGACAGTGAGCATGAGATTAACCTAACATATTTGACACATACTTAACTCTAAATCATAAATGTGATCGAAAGACTTGGGGGTAGGGTATCACCGGACGCCCTTCCTGTGTTTATATAACAAATAGTTAAATTAAATTCAGAGCTCAGATTGAATTTTAATTCTTTATCCATTTGGTAAAAACATTTGAAGACTTTTGAACTATCAATATTGTTTCACTTTCAGTTCAAACTATCTTAATTTTCAAAAATGGTGCGAAAATATTTGTAGACTAATTTAGTATTTCAGTTAATATTAGTTGAGTTTAATTCATTAAACACAAACAATCTTATTAAATTTATTAAGGATTAAGACTGTAGTCGAACTAAGCATTTTCGTTTATGGTGCAAAAAATTACATAAAAAATATATGATTGAAATGACTTTTCATGAAAAAAATATAATATTTTAAAGTTGAATTGGGAGTACAAAATAAAAAATGTAATAATTTCATATTGAAATAATGTTTAGAATTGACTTAGTGCCCAGTTGATCTTACAGTCTACCCACTAATACAATCAAGGGGCATGAATGTAGAAAAATCGGTCCGGATTGGAAAATGACTTGGAATGGACACACCGGTTTGGTCCAAATCGGAATGAATGGGTTTGACAATTTTTAAGTAAAAATAATATGTTATTATAACACACATACATATATATATATTATTTAATATATAAATGAAATTATTTTAACTAATATTCTAATAAAATTAATTACTTTTATAAATCAAGTCCAAATCAATCTCATCCCAGATCCAGAATCAGGTTCTTAATATTTTTTTGGTCTGATTCAATCCGATCCAGATCAGT
This sequence comes from Kalanchoe fedtschenkoi, assembly GCA_002312845.1. Classification (NCBI taxonomy): domain Eukaryota; kingdom Viridiplantae; phylum Streptophyta; class Magnoliopsida; order Saxifragales; family Crassulaceae; genus Kalanchoe; species Kalanchoe fedtschenkoi. Next base: position 1,395,437 of record NQLW01000059.1, read on the forward strand.
AATAATGAGATTGGATCATCAGTCCTTGGAATTTATAAATCACTATTCTAATTTAAATCGATTTCGCTTCAGTGAAAGATGGACAATTTTCCTCATTGTCCACCTATGTAAGCTGTTATAGTTGGAAAAAAAATTATATTTTTTCACT